>CM044113.1:1054037-1343779 GCA_024174645.1 Lemna minuta
TATCATTTCGCGATAGGAAAATTTCTCTTAACTTCAGACTTCGATTACTCTTAAGTTTAATTTACTTAAGAGACGAAAGTAAGAAACGAAAAGGATGATGTTTTGAAATGAAAATTTCGTTTTTCGGTGCTTGTCACCCCTGTGTTCATCATGTTCATTGATAACATGCATTTATAACTTAAATTCTTATCCTAATTAACTCATATTCATGCTTATTTTAGGTGAATATGATGCATGTTATCATACTTTTTAGGAATTTTCTCCATTGGTATGCCATTTTACTGAAGTCAATATTTATGCATAAATTAGGGATAATTTCATGCTTAATGGATGATTAATCTTTTGATAAGTGTAAATTAATAGAAGTTAATCTCTTTAATTGAATGATTTTGACTTTAGTGCATGTTTTGAAGGATAATTTCAAGATGAATTTATGATTTAGAATAGTTATTAGGAAATGAGTTAAGAAAATTCTAAATCATCTTGATTTCTTCTTTGAAATAATACTTTAAATGGCATGATGTTAAAAAGGAAGAAATTTGTGATCCAATGGAGAAAATTTGGATTAAAAAGGAGTTGTAAATTTTAAATTATGAATTTTTGAAGTTTCTGCCCTTTTTTTATTTTATTTGATTTTTAAATTGATTTTTAGACTAATTTTCTTATTTAAAATCGCAAAAGGGGTATTTTTGGTCACAGACCCAGTATGCTCGACGTGGCGCAGCGTACCTGACGTGGCGAGAGCGGACGTGGTGCGCGGGGACCATCGCGCGGATGCGACTGCGGCTATGAGGCCACATGGCGGGGGCCGCGAGTGGGCCACGCGGGCGCAAGGCAGGCGCACGAGGCGCGGAAGCGTGGCGGAGGCCACGCGTGTCACGCGGGATCACGTGGCGCTCGGTGGGGTGCCACGTGGCGGGTGAGGTGGGCAGATGGAGGCCCACGAGTTAGTGGGCCACGGTTAGGTATTAGGGTGGTAGCGCATTGCGTTAAACGCCCCCTATTTAAGCTTGTTATTTTCCACTTCTATCTTTAGGTAGTGGGATTATGTTCCCACACGATTATCTTTTGCAAGTGACGTGGCGAAAAGGCATGCGGCTGGATGCGTCCGGACGACGAAGATCATGCTGGGATTACTCGAGGCTCGAAAAGCTCTCCCAAATCTTTGTCCAAAATGAATGATTGCAGCGAAGGTGCTTGAATCAAAACATTCAACATCGTGGAAGCACCAAGAATAGATGATCTCATCATCCATTATAGGTGATCCTATCATCTAGTATAGAATAAAAATTCATACTTAGATCATTTGAAAGAGAAAATTCTTCAACCGTTCAAGCGTCCAGGCCTCTAGCGCAGTATCCACACACAGTCTCCAGAGCCTGATCGGATCTCCTCTTCTAACCCTCGTCACCACGAGAGGAAGAGAAGAGGGAGGAGAAGTTCCACTAGGCTTGCATGGGCACCTCTATTATGGTCGTTCTCCTATTTATAGACTTTGGGAATGTGAACTTTCACAAAAACCCTTATTATTATGTCTATATCCACAGCGTCCATTGACCTTATGTGTGTGACCCTCTAGGTCCATATATCTCGCCAATTAATGACTCTATCAACCCAATAACACTTATTGGTCCTTCTTATCAATTAACTATATCAACATAGATTAATTGAATAAGGATCGATTTAAACCAATCGACGGGTTGAGTCAGCCCGGTGGTGGGTGCCAAGCTACACCACGTGCTCTAGGAGATATAGAGTATATTAGAACTCCTTCATGGAACCCTGCCGTCATTGGTTACGTGTACGTATAATCCTTCATCCACACGAGACTCATGAATGACTTAGGCTACATCAAACTACTTAGATATTTCCACTACCTTGGCCAAGGATTTCATTGCATCTCATTCCTTGAGTCAATATCCTCAAATATCAAGGGCAGATGATCCCATCTTGACCACACAAACATATTCAAGGACTTCATGTCATATCTAATATATGACGTTTTAGAGATCATCTGGCTAGTGATTCATAAGTCATAATCAAAACACAATCATCCATCCACAAGTTGTCTTTGGAGTCTCAAGTCAAATGACCACATACACAACTATGACATGAATCAACATGATTGACAGTTAGGCATAATCACCATTCATGAATTCATACAGATCAATTTAGTGAACTCTTTCTTTAAAGAACACCTACTATCTATCCTTAGTGTCTCCACATCGATGGCTATAGGATCACCATACCTGTCATTTGAGTCAGATTAGATAATGCTATTCTTTCCAGATAATTCAATGTCCCTCTCCAATATCCGATGAATAATAATATTTAGAACATATGTTTAAAGACTAGTGATCATTGTATTATGATCTCATCATAATTCACTTAGTCATTACATATACTCATGGACTTCATTCCAAACATCACACAAGAATGACGATGAATAAATTTTATTTCAATGAATATAAATGAGATACATGGAAGTGTGACTGGCTTATAAGCCATATTATATCCATCAACTTTTGCATTCATTATGTTATTCCACTCATGTACTCAATTTGCATCTAATTACTATTGATTATACATTAACATGAATATGCATCGTTCTTTTGATTTGTATATCTTGATACTAATCCCATTTGTCTTCTTTGAAGTCAAGTCATAGAATTCTCACATTTTTATGAGTTTTGTGAATGCATGGACATATGAAAATAGATGGAAGTACATGGAGGCAAATCGCAATGGAAGAGAAGAGAAAATGATCTCTTCATTATTTTAAGGGCCAACTCAACTCTAAATCTCACAAGTCAAAGGTGGTCAAATCATCTTTTAAACAATTATAGAGATCATCCTATCATTTTGGGGGCAGTCACTTTACTAAGCAAAATCAAGGAAGTCCAAGTTGGTCAACTTTATCTATTTTAGGGAATATTGACCAACCTATATTAAAATCCTTTTCAATTATTTTATTTTATATTTAAAATGAAGTGGAGGCCACCCTCTAAGTGTGGACGTCCTCCCTACTTAAGGCAGGGCTAGGAGTCACCTTTTTAAGAGGCGGGGCCCATGTCTCTAGAAAGGGGACTTAGTTTCTCCTTTTAAGGAGGTGAGCCTCATTCTTTAGAAAGGGGTTGGGCCACCTCATTTAGGGACAAGATTACCTCTTAAAAGAGGTAACCACACGCTTGGACGTCCTTCGGGTGGTGCATCTCCACCCTTGATCACAAGAGTAAAAGATATCTACCCTTGGTCACTTAGAACCCTAAAAAACCCTCTTTATATAAGGCTCTATTTTCTCTCTCCTCTATAGTTTTTTGGCTCTCTTAGCATTAGGCTACCAGAAGGAAGAGGATAGGAGTTTAAGGCCCAAGGAGAGCATTGCATGATACTCAATCTTATAGTGGAGAAGAAATCAAGCAAGGATCGCATGAGAGTGGATTGAGCATCACTTGCCCTAAGACGGGCATTGTGACGGGTTCATGTAACAATCCAGATTGAGTTCTTATTTGTGTTCATCTCCATAAACGTAAAGTTGTATTTTATTTTATTTTTTTATTTCCTTTTAATGTAGTAGCTTTGATATCATCCCCACTCGCAACTCTCTCTCCCTATCGTCGTGTGATAACATGTCATTGATACATTCATTTTCATCATTATAAATTGTTTTAACACATAATTCTTATTAATATAATGTGCGTTATCATGTTTTTTATGATATTTTTGCATTCATCATTTCATTCCACTCCTATATTCAACTTGCACATCTAAAGTGCTAATTTGGTATATATAAAAAAAGTCCTATCATGCATCATTGTTTTCAATTTCTTATACTATCAGACTAACTCCATTTGACTCTTTCAAAGTCAAGTGGTTGAATTCTCACATTTTTAATGTGTTATATAGATGCAGGGACATAGGTACAAACTATGAAGCATGGATATGAATGACGATAAGAGGGAAGATGAAACAACTCTTGCCACTAAATTTGAACACTAAGCCAACCATATTTTTATGAAATGTGGTAAATGAGGTTTGGGTTTGGTAGAGGGATCATCATAAGGTTTTTAGGATGATCCAAAATTGATTGAGATTGAATGAGACGTTAATTTGGTAGAGGGATCATCCTTATTTTTAAGGAGGTTGGACCAGACGTAATTTTTATTAAATGAGACCTTAATTTTTTTTATAATTTTTAGATTTTTGGATGAAAAAGATAGAAGATTAAATTATTGATCTAATAGAGAAAATTTCTTAGAAAAAAGAGTTTTATTTTGAGAGATATTAAATTTCTTAGTTTAGGGATTTTTCTAGAATTTTTGTGAAATTTTTTTGAATTTTTTAGGGACTTTACAAAAATACCACTCCGATTTTTTAAGACAAAATTTACAGATATGCCTATCAGATTTTTCAAGTGAATTTACAAAAATACCCCACTAATTTTTTAAGTTTAAAATTTACAAAAATGTCCCTCCACACGATTTCAATCAATGGCTAGGATTTCTCTAAATTAAAATCTTGATATCTCATGATCTAGATAGAGTATTAAGTTGAAATTTTGTAGATAGATTTTTCTTTTAACCCTCTATCCATCCATATCCCTTGGATAAAAGAATCAAGCTGGAAAAAATATTTTAATGAATAGACTCTTTTACCCCTCTTTACACTCAAACCCTAGGAACCTTGGCCAGAAGATGTTGTGCTCATTTAGACCCTTGTATATCAATTTCTAACCCATGCTAATAATAATGAACTTTGAAAATAGTTCACAAAGTCTTAACCCAAGCTAAAAATGCACAAATTTCAAAATAGCTCATCGATTCTCCATCAAATCCACAACTTTGAAAACAATGTATCATGGGTATTAGTGTTTGTTTATTGGTTTGATGACATAGTTGACTTTCTATGGTTATCAGTTGTAAAATAGGTTTTGAGGGCTGGCAATAATATGTTACCAAGGTCTGCAAAATTTCATTAGTTTTGTTCATCTGAACTTGATAGCTCACTAAATTTCCTCAGTTTTGAATGGTTTTGAACCCGATCTAATCCACCTTTGAACATCTCAATCTATGTTCTGAGTTCATCTGGCTTCTAGAATTTGAAATTTTGCTTCCAACATGGAAACTCCTCAAAAAAATTTCCTTACAGAGTACTTAAATACGATAATTTTGACTTTGGGCCTCAGGTAGCCATTAAAAATTTTGATAGAGATATGGATGAATGCAATTAGTTTTCGTGAAGAATTCAGTCGAAAAATATTCTATAAATTCAGGTGAGAACTAGAAAGCTATCTTCTCTATGTGTTTGAAGCTGAACACATAAAGAGTATGCACGCGATCCCACCTTGAGAATTTTCATGGTCCGTTCTCCATCTTATTCAGCCGGTTTAGAAATTAAATTTTTGACGGCGTCTGGTTAGGAATGGTAGTCTCGGGCAAGACTGTTGCTTCTCGGAGCATAATTCTCTTGGATGAGGAAGCAACTTCAAGATTGCTCGGTTGCTCGGGGAAGTCTTTGAGAATTTCTTTGGTAGTTTTATTCTTCAAATAATCGTAGATTTTCTTTTCTTCCCCTTATTTTATCTCTTATATTGCAAAGACTCAGAATCGGACCAGCGAGTTTAGAAGGACACCACCGCAGCAGAACGGTGGATTGCGCCGTTGCAAGACCAACCCACCAGCCCTCTGAGGGTGGTGCCCGTCCCCGAGCCGCTCCTGGAGAAGGTCGCCGTGTACTGCTTCTTCTCTCCCGCGGAGAAAGTCAGCGTGGTCGGCTGGACGGCGGCGGACACCCCGGTGAGCCCTGTCGGGGCGAGCCAAGTACAGGTCGTCGCCGAAGGCCCGAGATTGGTCAGCGTTCGGGTCACTCGCCGAGTGAAGTTTCCGGCGGAGTTGAGGGATATGCGGAATGAGGGGTAGTTCAGTTCGTCCTCCCTTACGGAACCCGCCGTCGAGCAGGTCACGGCGCGGCCGACGACGCTGGTGACCTGCTGATTCGTGTACCGCAGCCCGCAAAGATAGGCGATGTACTCGTTCGTGCTGACCTCGTAGACCACGCGGGTGTCGATGGCCCCCCGGACGTCGATCTGGCCGGCACCCATGTCGAAGGGGGTCGCCGGGTTTCCCCGATGGTCCTCGATCGGCTTCCCGGAGCTGTCCGTTTGTGTCGCCGACGTCATGATCGCCGACTTGATCGCAGACGGCGACCAGGTGGGGTTGGCCGCCTTGACCAGCGCCGCGGCGCCGCTCAAATGCGGCGTGGCCATGGAGGTGCCGGAGATGATGTTGAACAGAGAAGTGGCGCCGGGGGTTCCTACTGGAGTGGGCCACGCCGCGAGCACGTTGAAGCCGGGACCGGCGATGTCGGGCTTCAGGATCCCGGGAGTAGTAGTGCTGGGACCCCTCGAAGAGAAATACGCAATGGCCGGCGTGAATGGCCCGCCGATAACGGTGCCCTTGAAGACTATCGCAGCCGTCGGACTGGATGCGGAGGTGATGTATCTCTTGATCTCTGCTCCGGCAGAAAAGCTCACTTGAGACGTCGGAAGGACGTCGGGACGGTTCATGATGGTGTTCCCCTCGTTGGCGGAGTTGGCGAGAATCATGGCAACGCCGCGGGCGTTCAGAACGTTCTGACCTTGCTGCGCCCTCCCAATGAACGGGGAGATATCGCAGAGAACGACCTTGCCCTGGACGGAAGCCGCGAGACTCGTGCACGATCCTCCGGAGACGAGAGAGATCTGAGTCGTAGGGAAGGAACTGAGCTGAACCAGGGCCTCGCCATCGAATTCACTCCCGCTTCCCAGCCTTACGGTGGCGCGGAGGCTTCGGTCCTGGGTGCTGGCGGCGACGGTTAGCATCCAGGGCCCCTCGTTGGAGACGCTGCCGCTCCTGGGGCCGTCGTTCCCGCCGGCGATGCTGACGAAAATGCCCTTAGCCACCGCGCTGAAAGTTCCTATGGCGATGCTGTCTGTGTAAAAGGGACGGGGCGGGCCGCCGAGGGACAGGGAAGCTATGTCCACTCCGTCAGTGATAGAGGCGTCTAGACCGGCAAGTATATCGCTAGACGGGCAGCCGCCAGCGCCGCAGACCTTGTAGACGGAGATGTAAGCACTGGGAGCCACGCCGACCGCCGTTCCCGTAGCTTGCCCGTAAGAGTTGGCGCCATTGACGAAGCAGCCGGCTGCGGTGCTCGCCACGTGCGTGCCGTGTCCCTGCTGGTCGAACGGCGCCGCCCCCAGGGAATCTACTTCGCCGGGGATTTCTCCGGAAAGCATCATCGCCCTCAACCCGACGGCGAAACCCCTGGCACCGATGATCTTCTTAGTGCACCCGTTGGGCCCGAACTCGCACGTGCCTTTCCAGGAAGAGCGCGGAGGTGGGAGGTCGCAGGCAAAGGAAGGGTGATCGGGCCTGATCCCGGTGTCCAGCACGCCGATGATCACGCCCGCGCCCAAGTTGGACCGGTTCCACGCGCCCGAGCTCCGCAGACCCAGGAACTCCGACGAGCGAGTGGTCTGCAGCGGGATGAGCTCGTCGGGGTAGGCGGCGAGGAATCCGTCCTTCATCTCCACCGCCGCCAAGTCCTGGCTGGTCAAACGAGCGGCGAAACCGCTGATGACGTGCTCGTAGGAGTAGAGCAGCCGCTGCTCCCCGGAGTCAACGGGGTGGACCGGCAAGAACGACCTGTGATAAGCTTCCCTGCTCTCCGGTTCCCCGCGAAGATGTAGCGGCGGCGGCTGAACGTGGACGATGTACGTCCTCAGCCGGGCTTTTCCCCAAGTCCCGCCGGCCAGCGAGACATCTTCAACGTCAGCGGCGGCGAGCAAACCAGAAAAGAAGACGAAGAAGAAGAAGGACAAGACGAGGGGAAAGCGGAAGATCACCGCGGACGCCATTCTGGTAGGATTTTGCGGTAAGGTCTGGTCCGGACTTTATCAGTTCGCGGAGGCAGGTAGAAGTCGAAAAGGACAGCGCACGAGGCAGAGAAGCAGTCGACGGAGATAGGCATGTTCCGATAGAGCTGAGATCATTGTCATCGAGCTCCAGCGGGGGTGGCAACTGGGAATGCACAAGAAAACGATCAGTTACCTTCGTGCATACGAAATTTGATGGACTCGGCGAGCTCGAGCGGTTGGCAAGCACGGAATCAGCGTGTTGAGGTCGACGGTTAGATGGCGAATTCACATGGCACCGGGAACCTTGGCCACTAATTTCTTTCAAGAGAGAGGAAATCATTTTCTCCTGATGTAACTAACGTTGACATTTTCCCGGGAGGGAGTAATCAGCGTGCGACCGCCCGCTGCAGTATTAGCGTATTTTATTCCAGCTCGCGTCATGAGGAAAAGCACTCTGTTCCTACCGCCGACGATTTCATCACAAATTTTCCAGCATTCTCTATACCGTGCTCATCAAGGCATCACGAAATCCTTAGATTATTTCTCTCCGAAGAACGCTTATCTTGATGAATAGACCATTCTCGTATAGCTAGCCTATCATGATAATTTCTTTCTACCGAGTCAAATGGCCGACAGTGGAAGAACATAATCCGCATGCTCGGAAAGATGTAAATACTTTTCAAGGTTTGAGGAAAATTCACTGACAAAACTTTCATCAGTCTTCTGTAATCGTTGAGTTTTCTTTGATTCGATCAAAGAAGGATGATTTTCTTCGGAGAAATCCGAGAGAGCCCACGCTGTCCATTGAATTCAAGGTCTCAAGATCTTGTATGAGTTCAAGAATGGATGTTTAACTCTTGGATACTGATCAAAACCAATGACAAAACCAAACATCACTTGTGCTATCCATTACATAACCTCCAAATATCTATGGATCCTACTGGGCCTATGAATGTCCCCGTAAGAAAGTGAATTGAAGACTTTGTGTCCCAAGAACAATCCTTCAGCCTGAACCTGAAGGAAGCCTGCTCCTCTTTGCCCCAATCTCTCATTTTCTTTCATTATTCTTCTCCCCCTCTGTGTCTCTCTTTCTCCACCCTCATTCTCTCTTTCTTTCCTCTTCGTTATTCTTCCCTCTTACTCATCTTTCCTTCATCCTTTCTTGTCTTTTCTTTTCTTTCAGACATTCTTTCTATTTCCTCCCCCTCCATCACCTAACTTTGTAACTGCAGATGATATGGTTTGTATTGAATTCTATAGTAAAATGTTGGAGACTTCAGATCAAGATATATTCCAATGAAAACTTTGAGGAAATACAGGAGAATGTGATCTAGATGAATTGGAAGTCTCGAATCTATGTCAAGAATGGAAATAATAGTTAAAATAAAGAGATCTGAATACTAATATCTTTTTTTTTCTCTTTTTTTTCTCTTTCCTCCAAGGCCTATAAATTTGCCACCCATGTCCTTGAATCATTTCGTGTATTTTTAAAGTAGAGAGCTTATTCTTCAAGAGTGTTCCCTAGGTATCATGTGTTGCTGCCACAATCACATTGGATTGTGCCCACATCATTGCCACAGCCTGCGTGCCTTCATGCAAGCTGTCTACACAATTGATGAACTAAATTTTGTGTTTTATCTCATCATCGTGTATCGATTTCAAGCAATAATATTTATAATTTCCTCACTTAGTATTGTGCTAAAGTGAAGGGTACATTTTGAGCAAGCCTCAGTGATGATTTCATGTTTCTCATCATTGTTGTGTATCGATTTCATGCAATAAAATTTATATTTATCTAGTGTAACAAAAGGGTCAACTCCACAAGGAGTTGAGATAATGAGATTAGATGTTCAAATGAAAGGTGAGAGAGTGAAAAGAAGCAAGAATATGGATGGGATGTGTAGAGATGAATTTGTAGGTTTATTTTTTAATTAAGAGAGCAATAAGAATTTAAATGGAGAAGTAATATAAAAAGAAATGAAATGGCGGTGAGATGATGGCAAGGTGAAAAAAGAGGTCAGCAATAGACGGATCAAAGTAGAGACATAAATTCCCTTTTGCTCTACGATGTTGAGCTTCAATAGGTACATATTCCCTTATGTCTTCGGAGTAGGGTTCAACGGTTTTGGTCACGGTCTGATTTTTGGCACAATACTCGGTCCAAACCTTAATTCAGTATCGGTCTTCGTCCACGTCAGTCACGATTCGGTTCGGTCTTAATTTTGGTCTACTTGACTCAACCTCCCTTTATGTCAAAAATGAATAAAAGTACATTAAATAATTTTTTAAGACTATTTGACTATTAAAATGGCAAAAAAGATAAACTAACATGAGCCAATTAGTCTTATTAGTCCTCATTAGAGATGAAATCCTATCAATCCTAAAACCTAATCAGAAATAACATCTCAATCAATCCTTAAATCTAATCGGAAATATAACAATCTATGATCTTTAACATGTCTATCCATGGGAGAAAAGTTGTCCAAGAATTCAACTTCCTGAAGAAAAAAATTATATAAATATGAGTAATTGATAAACATCCTTTTCTACGGCTGCTCATTCAACTACAAATACTGAAAAAAATAATTTGTCAAAATTGAATGGAACTCAGTAGTACCTTTAGTTTCTACAATCGAACCAAATCTAAATCTCAATGGAGAAACAAACCTAGCAACAAGAAATCGATTGAAACTAGTTTTAAGTTTCAAAAACTTTCCCATCTAGAAGTTTAATTAATTGTCGGAATGAACTCACATTGGCCTGCTCCAAGAGTTCAAATGTCATCTCCTGAAAGACGTATCCCTTGCGAATCTAAACCTCTGAGGATCTGCCCATGAAATTTTTTAATAGTTTAGATCTTAAATATTTTACGATTATCATATTCTAGTATTATGTAATTAATATTTGTGTGCTATTGGTAAAAATGCTAATTATAAATGGAGAAACAGACCAAGCAATAAGAAATCGACCTAGCAATAAGAAAATATAATCTTTGTAATGAATATAGGTCACTAAGGGAGTTTAAATCCAGAAAAATTAGTCACTTCATAAAAAAATTATACCTCGAGAAGATCATTGGAGATCGGTACCTTGATAGCATTCTTTGAGGAAAAAGAAATATTAGTCATCATCTTCACCAAGTTCTTCCACATCGTTATCTATTTCATCCTTATAAATCCAAGATTTTAATGTCATCAAAATTGATATAGTTTTTTAAGATAATCTTCCCCTTTTGTATGTAACAATCCCTTGTCCTGATGAGAAACGATGTTATGATGGAGAACTTGATGCACAAACTGATAGAAACCCCTTTGGTAGTATTACAAGTCGTGGATATTTTTTAGACCCAATTTTACACCACCATTGTAGAGCATCAAGATGAGAACCCTCAACTTGAGAGTCATGCAGATAATCAAATATTTCATCAGATATTGACCTTTCTAATAAGATGTTCATGTTCCTCTTCCTTTTACGCTTTATCAATTCAACTATCATTTTTGAACAAGTTGTAGAATTACTAAGTAATGTCTCACCCTGTGTGCAAGTGCTTGATGTTGGTGGGGCAGACATCAATTGAAGCAAATTCTTCAAGTGTTGCATGATGTATTCTTGCTCATCAATGGGAATATATTCAAGTTTTAAAGACGGATTAAGCATTGTAGTGATAAGGAAAATTGGTTTTCTTTTTACTTGTGACTCATACTTAAGTAACTTTGCCTTCATCACATTGTATGCTCCTTTCAGTGTCATTGATTGTTCTATGCTCATCGATCTTCCCACTAAATCTTGACAAGGATTCTCTAACATAGAAATTAGTGTGTTTGCTTGATTTAATAATAGGTTAATAAGAAAAGTAACATTAGGTATAAGTGACTTGAAGGAAACTCCCAAAATCTCCCAGCAACTTGAAATCTATATAAGTGACTGATAACATGCATTTTTAACTTGAATTCTTATCCTAATTAACTCATATTCATGCTTATTTTATGTGAATATGATGCATGTTATCATACTTTTTAAGAATTTTCTCCATTGGCATGTCATTTCACTAAAGTTGATATTTATGCATAAATTAGGGATAAATTTCCTGCTTAATAGATGATTAATCTTTTGCTAAGTTTAAATAAATAGAAGTTAATCTCTGTTATTGAATGATTTTTGACTTTAGTAAATGTTTGGAAGGATAATTTTAGGATGAATTTATGATTTAGAATGTTTAATGAGAAATGATTTAAGTAAATTCTAATTCATCTTGATTCCTTCTTTCAAAATATATTTTAAATGATATGATATTAAAAAGAAAAGAATTTGTGACCCAATGGAGAAAATTTGGATTAAAAAGGAGTTGTATATTTTAAGATATGATTTTTGGAAGTTTTAGCCTTTCTCCGATTTTTATTTGATTTTAAAATTGAATTTTTATTTTAAAAAAATTGCAAAAAGGGGATATTTACCTGCAGGCGCTGACGTGGTGAGCGGGGAAGGCGGCGAGCTGACATGTGGCGCTCGGGACCACCGCGCGGATGCGACGCGGCTCTGAGGCCACGTGGCAGGGCCGCGAGTGGCCCGCGCGGGGTGCAGGAGGCACATAGTGGCGCTGCCACGTGGCAGGGAGGTCACGCGACCACGTGGGCGCCCGTGTGGGGCGCCACGTGTAGGCTGGTAATAGAGGGGGACGGTGACGAAATTAATAGACGAATGCACCCCCCCCCCCCATTTAACCGCAACAAACGCGGCTATTTTCTCTGTGTGGGACTATGTTCCCACACGGTCTTACCTTTTGCAGGTGACGTGGTGCTACGAGAGACGTCGGATTCGATCACGAGGAGAAGAGACTCGTCGATCACGTGGACCCGAGTCCACGCGATCACCAATCAAGGCACGTGCACAAATGATAATTTAAGTGACTTGATCAGACGGCTTACCTGATGCCATGTGGCGATACGAGAAGCGCCGGATCGTCATCAGCACGGACACCGCACGATCAGCGATCGGACGTCTGTTGAGAAGCCGATCTCTTTCACATCGTGGCGACACCAGGACCATCCGATCTCTATCAAAGCTGAAGATCGCGATCCGACGGCCACGACGATTCGTGGAAGAACTCCACGATCGTGGTTCGATCGAGCCGCGATCGCGGCGCGATCAAGGCGATCAAGGAGCTTACGTTGTGGAAGCGCCTCCATTCGATCATACAGCGATCGACGGAGATTCAGGGTCACGATTAACCCACGATCGTGGCCCGATCGTGGCGAAAATCGTGGTCTTTTTTAGGCTAATTTGAAGCCAAATCCCCGCTCATTCCATGCCGATCGGGAAGCCACGATGTCGACCCAAGGAATCGCTCCCACGACCCAGCAAAACCGCCTCCACGACCGCTTCAATGACCCACGAAATCGGGCTAATTCTCCCTTTAAAAAGCCATGTATTTATCTCTTGTTCTTCAACTTTTGCTCGATTCGTGAAGGAATTAAGGGAATTTCGAGGAAGATCTCTAGTTCATCGTGATCCCCGCGTTTAGACTCAATTACGAAGCAATTGGAGCGGGATTGATCGCGAATTTCTCCTTGATTTCATCGAATTTTCTCCTTGAATTCCGAACGTCCCCGAGGAAGAATCCGAGCAAATTCGCTTCAATCCACAAGAATTGAAGCCCCATTCTTTGCAGCAATCGGGTTAGTAGTGAGATTCGATCGATTATCAGGAGGTAAATTTTGAGTTTTTATTAGATTTATAAGTTTAATTTTGCATAGTGTTCTTCATTTTCCCTAAATTTTAGTCCGAAAAGTTGCTGATTTTGAAAATAGGATATCCCTTTGATTATAATTTCAAATCACTTGATTTTAGTTTCATTGGATTCCTCTTTTCATCAACTTTCCGTGGATAGCAAATTCATTAAATTCAGAGTTCATTTGACCCTCCAATTTGACGTTTGACTAAGAGACTGTTCATCTTTCATCAGAAGTCAAACATTGACTTTCGGGGTTAATTACTTTTGATTTACAAATCATAATTTGATAATTTTAGTCTTGTTAGATTCCTCTGGTTTTTAGCTTTCCATTGACATAGAAATTGCAAGATTTGGATTTCATTTGACCATTCAATTTGAAGATTTCCTCTGAGGTGTTAATTTCGGGGATTTTCTGATAGTTGATTTTCAATAATTCATAATAAATCTATTTCTCATCCAAAAATCATGAAAATATATATCAATAAATTTCATTTTCTCTCTAGTTTTCCAAATATCTAATTTTTCGTAATCTTCTGACTCTGTTTTGATTATCTGATTTTGCAGTACACCTACTGTTGGTCAAAGTCAACGCTTTGACTTTGACTTTTGACTTTTCTCTGTCACATCCGAGATTTCAATTCTTCAAAAAAATTCTTATTTAGCTGATTTATATCATTTCCATTCCTTACATCTTATTTTCTCTTATTTAAAACTCCTTTTAAACCTAAGTTTGACCAAGTCAACTCTACGATTAAAGTCAACCCTGCTGATAACATGCATTTATAACTTGAATTCTTATACTAATTAACTCATATTCATGTTTATTTTATGTGAATATGATGCATGTTATCATACTTTTTTAGGAATTTTCTCCATTGGCATGTCTTTTCACTAAAGTTGATATGTATGCATAAATTAGAGATAATTTCATGCTTAATAGATGATTAATCTTTTGTTTAAATTAATAGAAGTTAATCTCTATTATTAAATGATTTTTGACTTTAGGAAATGTTTAGAAAGATAATTTCAAGATGAATTTATGATTTAAAGTGTTTAATGAGTAATGATTTAAGTAAATTTTAATTCATCTTGATTTCTTCATTCTAAATATATTTTAATTGACATGATATTAAAAAGAAGAGAATTTGTGATCCAATGGAGAAAATTTGAGATTAAAAGGAGTTGTATTTTGAGAAATATGAATTTCTGAAGTTTTATACTATTTTTCTCCGATTTTTATTTGATTTTTAATTGATTTTTTAAGGAATTTGCTTAGTTAAAATCGCGAAAAAAGGGGGAGAAATTACCTGCGGCTGACGTGGCGAGCGGACCCAGGCGGGGCTGACGTGGCGAGCGGCCCCACGTGGCGCGCGGGTCCACCGCGCCGTTACGACGTGGCGCTGAGGCCACGTGGCAGGACGCGTGTGGCCCACGCAGGAGGCGCACGGGGCGCGCCATGTGGCTGGAATTAGAGGGAGAAAGAAGATCATTAATAGGGGAATCCGTTCCCCTATTTAACCGCATTATTTCCCTCTATTCTCTCCGTGTGGGACTATGTTCCACACGGTCTTACCTTTTGCAGGTGACGTGGCGGCTTGGTGGGCGTCGGATCCAGCTGGGTCTGATCGAGGGGCGTCGATCGCGTGGACCCGAGTCCATGCGATCACCAGATCAAACACGTGCCTAAAAATATATCTTAAGTGAAATGATCGCAGGGCTTACCTTTCGCCACGTGGATGCGTCGTGAGCGTCCGATCTTCATCAACTGAAGATCGCGCGATCGCGATCTAACGGCCTCCAGTGAAGCCGCGTGGAACTTTCTGGCGCGTCGGATTTTCATCACGATCAAAGCTTCATCGGACGGCGGTGAAATTTCGTGGAAGAACTCCACGATCGCGGCGTGATCGAGCCGCGATCGCGGCGCGATCGAGCCGCGATCGAGGAGATCCTAGCGCGGGATTAGCGTGGATTTGTCTCCCATCGATCGGCAAGCGATCGACGAAGCCCTAACACCACGATCGACGCCCGATCGCGACCCGATCGTGGCGCGATCGTGGCGAAAATCGCGGCGAAAACGTGGCAAATCCGAAGCGAAATTGAAGCTAAACACAAGACGATTCGTCGCGGAATTGAAGCCACGACCCAGGCCGAAGGAATCGCCTCCACAACGACAGCAAACGGCCTCCATGATCGTCTCCATCACCCACGATTTCGGGCCTAATTCCCTCTTTAAAAGCATGTATTTCCCTCTCTTGTTCTTCAACTTTTGATCGACTCGTGAAGAAATTATGCGAGTTTCGAGGAAGATCTCTAGTTCATCGTGTTCCCCCCGCGTTTAGACTCGATTGCGAAGAAATTGGAGCGGCATTGATCACGAATTTCTCCTTGATTTCATCGAATTTTCCCCTTGAATTCCGAACGTCCACGAGGAAGAATCCGAGCTAATTCGCTTCAATCCACGAGAATTGGAGCCCCATCCTTGCGGCAATCGGGTTAGTAGTGAGATTCGATCGATTATCAGGAGGTAATTTGAGTTTATTTTAGATTTAGAAGTTTAATTTTGCAAATTAGTTCATAGTGTTCTTCATTTTCCCTAAATTTCGGTATGAAATTTTGCTGATTTTGAAAATAGGATATCTCTCTGATTATAATTCCAAATCACTTGATATTGGTTTCATTGTATTCCTCTTTTCATCAGCTTTCCGTGGATAGTAATTTCATAAAATTCCGAGTTCATTTGACCCTCCAATTTAACGTTTGACCACGGACTGTTTATCTTTTATCAGAAGTCAAACGTTGACTTTCGGGGTCAATTACTTTTTATTGACAAATCAGAACTTGATAAATTCGGTCTTGTTGGATTCCTCTGGTTCTTATCTTTCTATTGACATATAAATTGAAAGATTTGGATTTCATTTGGGCATTCAATTTGAAGATTTCCTCTGAGGTGTTAATTTCGGGGATTTTCTGATCATTGATTTTCAATAATTCATAATAAATCCATTTCTTATCCAAAAATTTTGAAATATATATCAATAAATTTCATTTTCTCTCTAGTTTCTAAATATCTACTTTTCGTAATCCTCTGACTATGTTTGATTCTCTGATTTTACAGAACACCTACTAATTGTCAAAGTCAATGCTTTGACTTTGACTTTTGACTTTTCTCTGTCAAATCCGAGATTTCAACTCTTAAAACTTCTTATTTACCCTATTTATATCATTTCCATATCTTACATCTTATTTTCTCTTATTTAAAACTCCTTTTAAACCTAAGTTTGACCAAGTCAACTCTGCGATTAAAGTCAACCCTGCTCTCTGTGGATCGACCCGATACTTACCCAATACTTGATTATTATATCTTGTCTTTGTGAGTTCGGTTTTATAAATTTTTGTTTGACCATCGTCTTTGTGTTTTAACGACGCACAAAAACGACACGTCACCTGCTCTCTGTGGATCGACCCGATACTTACACAATACTTGATTATTATATCTTATCTTTGTGAGTTCGGTTTTATAAATTTTGTTTGACCATCGTTTTTGTGTTTTAACGATGCACGAAAATGACACGTCAGTGACTGATGATCGATTGAAGAAGAATGTGATAAAGATGCCAATGAAGATTCCCGGAGAGATTTTTGAAGACCTTAGGACAAGAAGAGAAGACCAAAATCACCAAGATGGCAAGACCGAAATCACCGAAAAGGGAATTTTTTATTTTCATTCGGTCCAAGACCAAATACGTGAGTTGACTGGACCAAATCGGGACCAAGATCATTAAAGGCCCATTTTGACGGACCAACCGTCTCGGTCCAGTCCGGTTGATCGAATCTCGGTCGATCTTTGTGGAAACCCGACTTGGGAGTCTTGGTGAGAAACTTTCCTTGGCCATCATGAAGAGTGAGAAAGCCATCCCTCAAATGGATGTCACAACTTTGAGAATGAAGCTTTCCCAAATCAAGATATTAGTCTTCAATTTATGTATATAAAGGACATTTTTTAAAATCATACATTCACTATTAGTACAATCTACATGTTCTTCACCTTTGCCTTCATACCTAATTGAAGAACCATCACCTAATTTTTCATCTCCTTTGTGTGACTCATCAAGGGACTGATGGAAGGTCTTCATACATGTCATATGGCTGCTCGCACTCATATCTAGATGCCACATATCATCAATAGGAGTGTCACTACTCATACCTTGAAGTAACACATCAACATGTTCATCGGCTATCGCCATTTGCAACGATGATTCTTTCTCTTTATCTTCTTCTTCTTCTTCTTGGGACATATTCACTTTCTCTTTTCCCTTGGACTTGTCCTTCTTGGGAAGTTCACACTCATCTACAAAATGCCCAAGCTTTTGATAGTCATAGCATTTTACCTTGGATTTGTCAAATGGCTTCTTCTTCTCTCCATTCACTTTACTATCATGATCTTTGCCCTTTCTTTTCCTTCCACATCATCTTACTCTTGAAGATGACCCTCTTTGGTTCTTCTTAGACTTATTGAAAGCCCTAGATAGGAGTGTTTGATCTTCATTACTTGAGTTTCTCTCTTGGAGTCTCAACTCATACACCTTGAGTTTCCCAAATGCCTCCTTGAGTTTCATGGACTTTAATTTGCTAGTCTGCTCAAGGAGAAGAATAAGAACATCAAATTCTTTTGGAACTAACCTCATTAGTCTTAAAACAACATCATTTTCATCAATATTCTCTCTCAAGTCTCTCAAACTAGTGACAACTCAAGCAAAACAATTTAAGTAGTCATCCACTTCTCATTCATCTTCATGAAAATTGGTTTAAATTTCCTCTTCAATGCTTTCACCTCTGCTTGCCCACACGGTCCATTCCCATATAGAATGCAAGTAGAACCTCTAACGAAACGATTCTGTGTGGTCATTGAATTCAAACAAAATCGTGTCAAAACTAATACAAAACTCACCAATTTCATCAAATAATCACAAATTAAGGAGTATAGTGTTGAATAAGGGTCAATTTCATGGAAAATTAATATAATTTTGAGAGATCTTTTGAAATTCGATCCAATCGATATTTTTAGCGGGAAATTAGGAAAATTGATATTTTTGGAAAGAGGACTTGAAAATGAATCTATATAAATAAAAAATCATTGAATTTGGATCAAGATTCGCGGAGAAATCATCAAGTGAATAAGAGCAAAATTTCTGAAATTAAAAATCTTGAAAAACCGAAATTAAAAATAAAGTTGACTAAAATTACGATTCGAAATTGAAATCTAAAGCTATATAAAGGAAGATTTGGATGAAACACAATCTCTAACCCAAGATTGCGCTCGAATTGATCTAATTAGTCGCCTGATCAAAGGCTTTTTATTCCCAAATTCAAAAAATGATCGTTGATATTCAAGACCCAATTTCTTCTATTCTCTCAACGAAATCTCACTTTCAAGCACTTCGTGGATGCAGAAATGAGTCTAGAAGCAATTGGAAGTAAGAGATTCAAGGGATTCAAACGAAGTATGATTTTTACAATTTTTAGGAATTTTTCTGGAATTTTTCTGAATTTATTTTGATTTATTTTCAATTTTTAAATGTTTAAAATTATTTAAATAAATTTGAAAAAGTGGTTTATATCGCGCGTGTACACGTGGATGAGACATGGCTCTGCCACGTGGACACACGCGATGGCTTGCGTAGCACGCGGATGACACGTGTACACGTGTTTATTATATTCTCTATATTGCATATGGTTTATAGTAAGTATAAGCATTCCATAAAGGAATTTAAGCTAACCGCATAAGACGCCTCACATTATATACTCGATTAAATCCACTAATTTCCCCCGTGTGGGACTATTAACTTTCGTTTTCTTATTTGCAGGATGCGTGGCACAATCTCGTGCGTCGGATCGACGTCGCGACAAATAGAGCTCGTAGATCACGTGGAATCGAGTTCCACAGGATCTCTAATCAAACACGTGCTTAATAGCGGCTTAAGTGAAATCATCCAAACCGTTCGATCGCGAGATATAACGGTCCAGATTATTCGCATCAGATGGACCTCCGATCAAATCTGAACCACAAGATCAAGATCCAACGGACGATCATATGCGACGCCTCTTCTTCTTCACATGATGAGAATGCATCTTGACCCTTCGTCCGCGATCCAACGGTCATCAAACGAAGACGACGATTCATGAAGAGACGTCTCATCGCGATCGTTGATCGCGATGAGTCCATCAGATCGGACGACTGAGCTCATTTTCGTTTCTTTAAAATCTGTTCTTCGCGACGGAAAGAGTCGCTCGTGATCAATCATCAAATTCTCCTTGTTTAGAGCATCATTTCGTGAGCTGTTTTGATTTTGAGTACTCTTGATGCATTTCCGCATCCAATGAATGCTTGAAATCAAAGTTTGATCAAAGGAGAAGGAAGAAATCACATCTTGAACTCCAATTTTCGTCTTTGTCAATTTGGAATGAAAAGCCTTGCATCCGGCGATTAATTGGATTATTTCGAAGGCTAATTTGGATTAGGTTGCGTGATTTCATCTTAATCTTTCATCATTTAGTGTTAATTTTACATTTCGAATAGTAGATTAAGTTTAATTTCATTTTAATTTCGGTTTTTAATCATTTTCGCGATACGAATTTTCTCCTAACTTCAAACTTCGATTACTCAGCGAATTCTAATCCAAATCACTTGATTTTTGATTCCGTGGATTTGCAATTGAGTTACCTTTCTTAATATACTAAAATGCCCAATTTCTAATCTCAATTCGTTGTCCAATTTGACCGAATTTCAAAGATATATCTCAAATTTCCCTAATTCTCTATGGATTTGACCCTTAATTACTATTATACTAATTAGTTACTTTGATTAATCATAAATTGGTAAGATTAGGGCTTTGTTTTGACACTAATTCGTGTGCATTCAACGACCATACGATTTAGTCTCGTCAGTGTCTAAACAATTCGATTACTCGAATTGTCCTGGAATGTTTTACAATATCGAAGAGCACCTCTATTTGTAGGGTGAATTGAGCGTAACTGTCCAATCGTGCATTTAATCTTTGATCAACGGCTCTAATAAAATGCACGATTGCGAATCGTTTCTATTAAGTCGTGGCCATTGGATTTGTGATGGACAGTCGAGATGATGCCATGTCACGCGCATTATAAGTTACGCATTGAATTGCAGATGTTTGATCTTGATCGGACGCTCCAGATGTGTTTCGTCAGTTTTAATCTCAGCCGTTATAACTCCTCAGATCGACGACTACGATTAAATCATTATAAAACAATTCACGGACGAATGGGATTGCGCCACGTACCCCCACCTTTAAGTGACAATCAATAGTCATGATTAAATGCAGGATCGGACGCACCACGTGCTGCCACATCATTACGCGATTATAAAATTGATTTTAAATCAAAATAAATTCAAAAAAATCCCTAAAAATTAGAAAATTCATATCTTTCAAAATAAAACTCCAAATTAATCCAAATTTGTTTCATTGGATCAGAAATTAAATTATCTATCATTTTAAAAAAGTCAAATTTAAGAAATAATAAGAGATGAAATTTTTATTTCAAAAAATACACTCATTTCTTTTAGATTTTAAAACTTAGAAAAATATATGAGTGTATATAAAATGATTTCTCTTATTATTTAACTTTAAAAACTAATTATAATCTCAAGTAAAGATGGGTTATGAAAATAATATCTTTAATTCATCATAATTAGCCCAAATTTAATACATTTTGAGATTTTAATGACTTTTTCATCAAATGATAGATAACACTAAAAAATATGATAATATGCATTAGAATGGAATGTTTTATGTCTTAATTTACATTGATAATCATGTATTTTCATGTCTAGTTAGCGTGTTACAACGTCCCAATTCCCTTTTGATGTCTTCTTAATGTCAATTTGGCGGCTTTGAGATTTTGATATGGAATTGAGGATCATCTACAAGGCAAGACAATCTTTTTTACGATTTTCTGAACTTCCATCAATAACTCCCCATAAGTTATGAACCTCCAAAGTAACCTCCATCCTTATAGCCCAATGATGATAATTTGTGAAAGTTAACATCAAAGAAAAGGTAGACATACCCGTGTCTATCTTGGGTGGTTGAAAGAATGGTGTTGATGAGCTTACATCATTGGACATGGTAGAAGTCATTTCTCTCTTAGACATCTTTACGAGCTTAAGACAAAAAATGCTCTGATACTACTGGTTAGCTATTTGAGGGGACGAAACTGTGCGATCGTTGAAAACATACTGACTCATGTCAAAAAATATTAAAAACTCACCAATTTAAGATAAAAATCAAGAATTCAATAGTATAACGGTGAATAAGGGCTGAATCCACGAAGAATTAAGGTATTTTTTAAGTGTTCTTCAAATTTGGTCAAAATAGGAGAAGGAATTGAGGTAAAAATTAGCAATTTTAGTAATTTTAGAAAGAGAATTCAATGAGGAACCTACGAAATCAAAAATCACTCGATTTGGATCAAGATTCACGGAGCAATCAAAGAGTGAAGATTAGGTAGAATTTTTGAATGTGAAGAGAGAGAAGACAAAAATTAAATCTAAAATTCTACTAATCTACGATGCGAAATTAAAATTTGATGTTATAGAAGACAGATTAGAAAGAAAAAAATGAATTCTAACCCAAAAGAACGCTCGAAATGATCCAATTGCCTTCTGGATCAACAACTCTTCATTCCGCAATTTTGAAGACGAGTTTCAGCATTCACGAAGCGATTTCTCTCTATTCTCTCCACGAAATCTCCATTTCAAACACTCGTTGGAAGCAGAAATTGATCTAGAAGAGGAGGAAAGCAATGGATTCAAGGATTGAGATGTCTAAAAAGTTCGATTACTCGAAACACCCCTGAATACATTTCTCGCCAAAGAGAGATAATTTGTAATTTTTTGAAATTGGGCGTGACCGTCGGATCTTCTCCTTAATGAGATCAATGGTCGTGATGGAATCTGAAGAGACAAATTGTTATGGTTAAGTGGCGACCGTTGGATCTTCATTGGAGCGTCAAGATTGCGCCACGTGATCACGTGAAGAGTGAGCGTAACGAGATCTCGTCCTTTCCGATCGTGAATCGACGTTTCAGATTCTCAGATGGTGCTTTAAATCTTGGCCATTATAACTCATCCGATGAACGGCCAAGATTGATCCATTTAATGAAAATGAATTGTCGTCCACTCAGATGCTGCCACGTACCCCCTCACTTAAGTGAAAATGATGGGCTTAGATTTAATCTATTTTATTTCCGCCAATCGGACTATTCTAATCACAGATGCTGGAATTCATTTCATATTTAAAAAAAGGTAAACATCTTTTAGTGGCACGACCTTTCATTTTAGGTCTTGATTGTGGCACCACCTTTTTCTATGTCCAGATTGCCGGAGAGCAAGGGGGAGAGGAGACGTCGCGAGAGAGACCGTGCTCTCCGTCGCGAGAGAGACCGTCGCTGAGGGGGAGAGAAGAAAGAGAAGAGAGAAAGAGAGGGAGAGAGAGAGAGAGAGATAGAGAGAGAGAGAGAGAGAGAGAGAGAGAGAGAGAGAATAAAGAGAGAGAGAATGAAGAAGTACGTGGACAAAACGTGGTAGTCACGTGGGGGACGGAATAACAAAACCGTCCACCTCATCGGGACTGCTGACGTGGTGCCACAATCTGGACCTAAAATGAAAGGTCGTGCCACTAAAAGATGTTTATCCCTTAAAAAAATTATTTATAAGATTAGAGCTTCAAAAAATAATAAAATAATCTCTTAAATATCTCATAAATAATGAAATCTCTAAAATGCTCACATGAATCTAAGTTCACATAACCTATGATTGAAGATCAGATCTATCGCATTCAATCGATCAATAATCATAAGCCTGATCGCATTTATGAGCTTTGTCCACGATGTTGATCAGATCATTTATGAGCTTCCCCAATTATAAACCTCTATAACGTTTATTGCCTCAGAAATACCTTGATTTACCATCAGTCTACACAGCTGACTGTCTTGAGATTTGCTGCATCATTATCAAAGAAGACCTCACAGGACGGTCAACTCCGGCATGACTTGGACGTCGATAGTGAAAGCCACCTGTTCTGAATCCTGCTATCTGAAGCCAAAAGCGCAAACAGAGACAGCTCCATCTGGCAGTTGCAGGCATTATTTATCAGCGGCCGCCGGGCGACCGTCATTATGATTAACGCGAGGTGAAGTCCAGCTGTAATGGATTTGCGTGCCACTGCACGAGAGATTTGTGCGAGTTGTTGCCCGAAAGCAAGTCCTCAAGAGTGCAACTGTCCGTGAGAGAGAGAAGGCGGTGCCCATTCACTGGTCTTCTTTCTTCAGGTGGAGAGCATGGTGGCCGGCGGGAATCTCCGTTGGCTGATCCCCTTCATCTCCGTGCTGTTCTCTCTTCATTTCTCCGACGGCTACATGGTCGACATCACCTACCTCGATAGCGCAGTGGCCAAGGGAGCAGGCAAACCCTACATTCCCCTGTCTCTTACGCATCCCATCGGTTCGCTCATCTTTTCGTATCGTTTCTTCCTCCGGCAGTTTGTCTCGACGGGAGCCCTCCGGCTTACCACTTCTCGCCCGGCTTCGGATCTGGGGCGAACAGCTGGTTCATCCAGATGGAGGTGGAAACTCGTTCTTCCTCTTTTATGATTTGTGATTTGCGCACGGGTCTAATTCGATGTAATCGATCCTTCAAGGGAGGGGCGTGGTGCAACGACGTGAGCTCGTGTCTACAGCGGAAGAACACGCGCTTGGGCTCCTCCAAGCTTATGGTGAAGCAAATGGCCTTCTCCGGGATCTTCGGCAACAAGCCGGCGACAAATCCCGATCTGTACAACTGGAACAAGGTCCGGGTCCGCTACTGCGACGGCTCTTCCTTCACCGGCGACGTCGAAGCCGTAGATCCTGTGAGAATACTATTTAAGGAATTACCCTTTAAGGCGTTGAATTATCTCACCGGCGAGCGCGCAGGCCACAAATCTGCACTTCAGAGGAGGAAGAGTCTTCCTCGCCGTAATCGAGGAGCTCCTCGGCAAAGGAATGAATCGCGCCGAGCAGGTATGCGACCGACGACTTATCACCTTTGTCTCCTTCCTAATTTGCTGCTGCAGGCTCTGTTTTCCGGATGCTCGGCAGGGGGACTGGCAGCGATTCTTCTGTGCGATAAATTCCGATCCCTTCTGCCGGCTACTTCCAAAGTCAAGTGCTTGGCCGACGCGGGATATTTCGTCAACGCGTGAGTGGCTCTCTTTGATCATCGATTTCTTCTCTTCGATTCGTTTAATATGTGACCGTGCCGGCGTCGCAGGAAAGATATCAACGGATTCAGTCGCATCCAGGCTTTCTTCAACGACGTCGTGGAGACTCACGTAGGATTTAGGGTTTAAGGGTTTTTCATCCCTACTGCGAACCGTATCCTTTCTTGTTTTTCATCCCTACTGCGAACCGTATCCTTTCTTGTTCTTCATCTCCGTTCTTCTGGTTGGTCAGGGATCTGCAAAGAATCTGCCATCGTCGTGTACCCCCCGGATGAACCCTGGCCTGGTGAGCAAATTAGAGAAAAAAATTCTAATTATCTAAGTCTTCTATCAAATTTAATGTTCGCTGGTATTTTCGCGCAGTGCTTCTTCCCGGAAAACGTGGTACAGGGAATCCGCGCACCTCTTTTCATCCTGAACGCCGCCTACGATTCCTGGCAGGTGAGAGAGAGAGAGAGAGATTCCGAATCCTCTTCGATTTAAGGTTTTGTACCGCGGCTGATCTGCAATTTTGTCCCAGATCAAGAACATCCTGGCGCCGGGAGCAGCGGATCCGCACGGAACGTGGCGAAACTGCAAGCTCGACATCAAGAAGTGCTCTTCCGCTCAGATCCAGACGATGCAAGGTCTCGATTTAGGCTCCGTTCCTTGCACTTGGATGTTAGGGTTTTGATTGAAAGAACCTGGCCTTGTTGTGAGAGAGCAGGCTACAGAGAGGGATTCCTGAAGGCGCTGGCGGCGGTGGGGAGCTCTCCGGCGAGGGGTTTTTTCGTGAATTCCTGCTACGCGCACTGCCAGTCGGGGATGCAGGAGACTTGGCTGACCCCGGATTCTCCGAGACTTGATAACACGGTCAGATTCTAATACTGATTCTAATTCGGGTTCTCATTTGATAAAGATATGAGTGTTCTCGTCTACAGACAATTGCGAAGGCGGTGGGTGACTGGTTCTTCGAACGGAACGGGTTTCAGAAGATCGACTGTCCCTATCCCTGCGATAAAACCTGCCATAATCGCGTCTTTGAGTAAAACTCGATTCAATTTTCTGTGGCCCTAATAAAAAAACTTGAACTCTTCCCACGGATGCCCCGGCGATCAAGGAATTTGAACTCGACAGGTCTCGTGATCCGCATCTGACGTCGTTGTCGGTGCGGGTCTGCGCAAAAGTGTGAACGTAGAAAACCTAAGCACTAGATAGTCGTCGACGGCGAAGTTACGAGATGAAACGAAAATACAGAATGGAGAGATGGAAGAAGCGGCGAACGGGTTGGATCGTCTTTTTCGTCATAGTGATTCTCCTCGAATCGATGGCGAACGGACTGGTCGTGAATCTGACCGTGGTGGATGATGCCGTGGCCTCAGGGGCAGGCAAGTCTCTCTCTCTCTCTCTCTCTAGCATTGCGCTTTGCATTGGGATTCGATCAATGCGGATCTGATATTTCGTAGTATGCCTCGACGGGAGCCCGCCGGCGTATCATCTCGCGCCGGGATTTGGGCCGGGATTGAACGACTGGCTCGTCCATTTCGAGGTCTCATGTCTCTCTCTCTCTCTCCTTCTGTCTCTCTTTCTCTAAAAGAGTGAAAGAATTTTGAAGGGGGGAGGATGGTGCCACAACGTGAGCAGTTGCTTAGCTCGCAGAGGAGGGAGACTGGGGTCGTCCAAAGCCATGGGAAGCATCGTCTTCTCCGGCATTTTGAGCGACCGCAGAGATCTCAACCCTGGTAAGCGGGCTATCTCTGCAAAACATCTTTCTTTCTTTTAGTCTTACCCTCCTAAATGAGCAGAGTTCTACAACTGGAACAAGGTGAAGATCGCCTACTGCGACGGCTCCTCGTTGACGGGAGACGTAGACAGAGTCGATCCCGTGAGTGAGTGAGAGACTGTTTCTCTCTACTGTCCCGGATAATGAAACGGGCTCACTTCGTTTCAGGCCACAGAGCTTCATTTCAGAGGAGCCCGGATCTTTGCTGCGGTGGTGGAGGATCTGCTCCGGAGAGGCATGAGTCGCGCCGAACGCGTAAGTAAAACCCCCACGAAATTTAAATACCTCTCTCTCTCTCTCGATAACGGCATCTCTCTGCGCGGGGGATCCTGCAGGCCCTTCTCTCCGGCTGCTCGGCGGGCGGGCTGGCGGCAATCCTCCACTGCGACCGTTTCCGTTCCTTCCTGCCCTCCGCTGCGCGGGTCAAGTGTCTCTCCGATGGTGGATTCTTCGTCAACGTGTGGGTTAACCTTGAAATTTAGAGAGAGAAAAAGTAGAGAGAGATGGATAATTAAAATATGGTTCTCGCAGGAAGGATATCACGGGAGTGGCGTATCTAAAAAAATACTTCGGCGAGATCGTCGCGACACACGTGAGTTTTGAACGCCTGTTTCTCGTCGAAGCTCGTTCAGAGAGTGATTTGAGAGAGATTTACTGGTCAGGGAGCGGCGAGGAACCTACCTTCCGATTGTAAGGCGAAGATGAGCGCCGGCATGGTAGATTCCGCGACTTCCTCTTTCCAATCGGCAATCGACTAACGCAAAGGCGATTTTCCGGGGCAGTGTTTCTTCCCGCAGTACGTCGCGGAGCAGATCCGCACTCCGCTCTTCGTCCTCAATTCAGCGTACGATTCATGGCAGGTCGGCTCTCTCTCTCTCTCTCTCTCTCTCGATAACGAAGATCTCGCGTTTCCTCCAGGTCAGGAACGCACTCATTTCCCCAGGCTCGGACCCCGCCGGCGCGTGGAGAGACTGCGCCTCGGACGTCAATCTCTGCGACTCCAGCCAGCTTGATCTTCTCCAAGGCGGGGCTCTGCATAGGATTTCTCACTTTAATCCACGTCTCTTCTTGGATTAAGAGGTTGACTCCCGTTGTTGGCAGATTTTAGGGTGGAGTTCTTGGACGCGCTGAGAGGAGCGGTGAATGCGAGTTCGTCGGCAGGCTTGTTCGTCAACTCCTGCTTCGCTCACTGCCAGACGGAGATGGCGGAGTTCTGGAACTTTGACGGGTCTCCGCTCTTACAGAACACGGTCAGCGCCTGAACTGTTGACTCCCTTTCTTATTTCTGCTGAAAACTGGTTGCGTTGACTAAAAGCTCTCCTTCTGGACACTGGACAGACGATAGCGCGCGCGGTAGCTGACTGGTTCTACGAGCGGCGATCGTTCCAGTGCGTTGACTGCCCGTACCCTTGCAATTCGTCTTGCCGCAACGTTCGATACGTCCCTGAGGAAAGTGGACTTTGACTTTAAAAGAATTAGCCCGTGGGTGGGGCCGCGGTGATTCATCGCCATAGATACAAGATGAGGATTGAGGAGCGGGGAAAAAAGGGACCAGGGTCCGATATTTTCAGTTTATTTTAAAAAGCCAATTTTTACGCTTTATCGATGGCACGGGCCAAAGAAAACGTGCCACGTAACCCATTGGTCGGGGTCAGCCCTCATCTTCACGGCGGAGGGGCCGCGCACTCCACCTTTCCTTAGAGATGGGGGAGAAAGGGCGGAAAAAGGGAGGCTTTCCACGTCCATCCAAAACGGCAAGTAAACGTATGGTCCGGTGCCCGCGCACGCATGATAATCCATTCCCTCTTTCTTTCTCCCTCTCTCCACTCTTCTCGAACTCCCAGCTTTCACTCTTCAAGAATCCTCAAGTGCCACGGATCGCTCCTCTTCTGGTAAGCTCCCGAAAATGGTTTCTGTGACGGTTATTCTTAAAATTGAGATGGGTTAGTCCCCGAGTTCCCCCCCGTCTTGCTCCGGAATCAATACCAATACAGATTTTGCCTCCGTCTCTTCGAAAGAGAGGTTTAACTTCTCGCTTTTTTTCTTCTCTTGAGAATTCACCATTCGTCCTTCGCGCAGATGAATTTGGCCTCGATTGCAACGCCAGCAACGCCGACAAACTAAAACAGAACTAAAAACTGTAAACTCCGCGTAAGCGATTCCAATTCCGGCGATGGCTAGCGCCGCCGTCATCGGGCTGCCCGGTGGATCGAAGAGACTGCTTTCCTCTGCCTTCTGCCCTTCCGATCTCTCCGAGAAGCTCTTCCTCTCCTCCGATCATTTCTCCGGTCAGTTCTCCGCCGGCGCCGGCGGCATGAAGCTGATCGTCGCGGCGAAAGACAGCCAGAGCTCTCGTCGTCGCAGCAACATGCAGGCGAGCGCGCTGCCCACGGACACAGGGTCTCTCTCCCCTTTCCTTCCGTCTTCCTCGAGTAGCCGTCTCGATCCAGAAGACGACGATATGATCGCCCAACTTCCACTCGAAGCTTTCCTCCTCCTGCAAAAGTCGTTGCTGGAGAAGCAGTGGCAGCTCTCCTCCGATTCGGCGGCTCGCCTGCAGACGAGTGTCGTTCGCTCCGGCGTGTCCGCGCGGCAGCGGCGGACGAGCAAGAGCTGCTCTGGCCCGCGAGTCGGCAGGCGAAAGCAGAAGCTCGATCCCGTCGGCGACCTCCTCCAGCCACGCCCGCGAGGTTATCTCCGAGGGGGGGTAAACGAGAGCCTACTTAGTCACTCCCAAGTCGTCGGCCTCTCGAAGAAGATAAAAACTGGCATTTTTCTCGACGAACAAAAGTCCAGGTAAGTAAGAGAAACCCTAGATCCTCCATCTTCCTCGATCGGCGGTTGATCGTCGTGCTCGCAGGTTGGAGGAGAGGCTTGGGAGCGAGCCGACGGACGCGCAGCTGGCGTCGTCTCTGAGAATATCGAGCTCCGAAATGCAAGTCAAGATGATAGAGTCTCGCCTGGCGAGAGAAAAACTTGCAATGAGCAACGTCCGCCTCGTGCTCTCCGTTGCGCAGAAGTACGACGGTATGGGCGCCGAGCTCGAGGACCTCGTTCAGGTTGGCTCGAGAAACTGTCTGGCTTTTTTGAGTCTCTTTGTTAGACTTTTCTGACCGAGGAAGTCGACATTCAGGGTGGGCTGATAGGGTTGCTGCGGGGGATAGAGAAGTTTGACTCATCCAAGGGCTGCAGGATCTCCACCTATGTTTACTGGTGGATCCGCCAGGTGAGTGGACGATCTCTTAGCCGACAAAGCCTTTGACGGTTGACCTCAGTTGACCATTTGTTCGTTGGCTTTAGGGCGTCTCGAGGGCGCTGGTGGATAACTCGAGGATCTTGCGGCTGCCGCCGCACCTGCACGGGAGGCTCTTCTCCATCCGGAGCGCGAAGACTCGGTTGCAGGAGAGAGGCATCTCGCCGTCCATCGACGTAAGTTTCTTCAACGACTGATTTTCTGCCACGTCGTCATCCGGCTGACTTTGCCACGTTGTCGAAACAGAAAATCGCGGAGTCCATGAACATATCGACGAAGAAAGTCAAGACCGCGGTGGAGGTCAAAGCCGCCGCCTATTTCTTCTTCCCTCTCGTAAACCTCTTCCTCGCGTTAACTTTTGTGGCTCGGATTCGATGCAGGCAGTGAGTAAGGTGCTTTCTCTCGACAGGGAAGCGTTCCCTTCGCATGACGGCCTTAGCGGCAGCGACGCCCTCCACAGTGTACGGAGTTGACTTCCCTTTGCTCTCGTAGGAGACTTCCCTTCGAAAATATCTTTTGACAAGCTGAAGGTTTTTTCGGCTTATTTTCAGTATGTTGCGGTCGATCAGCCTGAGAATTACCCCTGGAGCATGGTCCGGGAGAGATGCCTCAAGGTGTGCTGGTAAACTTAGCTGTGGCGTTGACTTTTGACGAACTAATCGGGTTTGGGAATGGCCCGCAGGAAGAAGTCAACAAGCTTCTATGTTCGACGCTAAGCCAGAGAGAGAGAGACATCGTGCGACTGTACTACGGCTTAGAGAAAGAATCGTTGACTTGGGAAGCCATCAGCAGGCAGTAAGCACCGCTCCTCATCTATGTTTCTCGTACTTCTGATTTAGTTGATGATGGCGATTTGGCCTCTCTCTCCCTCCCGCAGATTTGGGCTGTCTAGAGAAAGAGCGCGGCAGGTGGGGCTGCAGGCGATGGAGAAGTTGAGGCAGGAGGCGACGAGGAGGGGGCTCGACGCTATGCTCCGTTGACCTTCTTTCGTCCTCTATATTATTACCAGTGTAAAGTCTTGCGGGATGATATGGTTAGTAAGCGGGCGATGAAGATGCACGCCCGCAGCTGATGATAAGAGAAGAAGAGGGACATCGGTTTTTTGTCTCCAATAAAGTCGATAAATCAGTAAAATTTAATTGCTTCGCCGGTACAGACGAAATTCTGTTCAAGAACAAGGAGATAGCGTTTACACTCTGCAACGCCCTTCATTGAAATTTCACAGGAAAAATCCCACTTTTAATTTAATTTTGTGCTTAAAAGGAGGAGAAGAATATCTCACTCCAATTTTTGAATAGGAGAGAGGACTAAAACTTCAAGAGCAAAGTAGCAAAATATTTGGAAGAGAGAAAGTGTCCTTGTTTTGAGAGGTATGATGCCCTCCATTTCATGACTACAAAGAGAGACTTCGAGATTTTAGTGCCATATTTGATTGAAATAGCACCATTTGTTCATCATCATTAGCTTTGTGGAGTTGATTCTCACATGCTCGAAAGGGACCTGTGTCTGGATTGTCCTGATACTATGGTCAAGCTAAGCATATGATATATGCCATTATGAGATTTGATGCAGCACATGGGTTCCACTGGTGATGAGGAAGTTCTAAATAAGATTCTAGGCACACATCATTGCTTGAGGACTAGCAATGATGTGAATTGAGGGATACGATAACATGCATTTTGTACATGCAAATATATTATTTGCATCATTATTATTCACGTTATCATACTTTTAACAAAAAAAAATCATTCATCACATCATTTTTCTCATCGTGTCATTTTGCACTAATTTAGGGTTCAATTGATGCATTCATAGCCTTGAGAAACCAAATTTATGTTGTGAATTAACCAAAGTTTAGGCGAGTTTCCTGTTTTTCGACCTCGAGAAAAAAATAAAGATGGAGAAAGACAAGAAAAAAAGAATGAAGTGAAAATACTAAAGCTCTTCACATTACTTTAGACGCTTCTAGCATTGGCTAGCTAGAGGAAAGATAGCACCGATTGATCATTTTTTGTGTACTAAACATTTTTTTGATAATGTGTCATTGATGTGTTCATTTTCATCATTATAAATATATTTTAATGTACAATTCTTTCTAACATAATGCACGATATCATGTTTTTGTGATATTTTTGAATTCATCATGTTATTTCACTCATATACTCAAATTGGATCTAATTAGTGCTGAGTATGTATAAATATGAATATGCCTCGTCATGCGTTGTTCCTTTGATTTGTAAATCTTGAGACTAACTCCATTTATCTTCTTTGAGATCAAGTGGTTCAATTCTCATATTTGTATGCTTTTTGTCGATGCAAGGGCATAGGAAAACATATGAAAATACATGAAGGCAAATTGTAATAGAAATGACTTCTTCATCATTTGAAGGGCCAAGTCAACTCTAAATCCCAAAAGTCAAAGGGTGTAATTAAGGGTCAAGGTGATCAAAGGTGCGAAAAAAGTCAAAGCTGGTCAATTTCATATTTTAAATAATTATGGAGATCATAGTATCCTTTTCGGGCAGCCATTTCACTAAGCTAAGTCAAGTCAAAGTTGGTCAACTTTCTTTATTTTAGGGAATATTGACCAACCAATATTAAAATCCTTTTAAATTATTTTATCTTATATTTAAAATGAAGTGCAGGTCACCCTCTTAATGTAGACGTCCTCCTTACTTAAGGAGGAGTTGGGAGTCACCTTTTTAGGAGGTGGGGCCCATTTTTTGGTAGAAAGGGGGCTTATTTACTTCTTTTGAGGAGGTGAGCCTCACTCTTTAGAAAGGAAGTATGACACCTCATTTAAGGTTAAGATTAATTCTTTGTGGAGGTGACCACACCCTTAGACATCCTTGGAGTGGTGCATTTCCACCCTTGAGCACAAGAGTGAAAGATCTCCACCCTTCGTCAAATAGAACCCTAAAAGACCCTCTATATATATGGCTCTATTTTTTCTCTTCTCTCTTGTTTTTTGGATCTCTGTTATCATTAGGCTAGAAGAAATAAGAAGAGAGGAGGTAAAGTCCCAAGGAGAGCATTTCGTGATGCACAATATTGTAGTGGAGAAGAAATCAAGATCGCGATAAGAGCGGATTGAGTATCACTTGACCTAGGACACACATCGTAATGGGGGTTTTGCGACAATCTAGATTGAGTTCTTATTTGTGTTCATCTCCATAAACAATAAAGTCGTATATTCTTTTCATTTTTATTTTATTTTCTTTAATAGAGCAGCTCTCTTTCCATATCACTACGCATCAATTCATCGCTACCGATTGTACGGTGAAGATGAGCACTGGCATGGTAGATTCCGCGACTTTCTCTTTTCAATCAGCAATCGACTAATGCAAAGGCAATTTTCTGGGGCAGTGTTTCTTCCAGCAGTATGTCACGGAGCAAATCCGCACTCTGCTCTTCGTCCTCAATTCAACGTACCATTCATGGCAGGTCGGCTCTCTCTCTCTCTCTCTCTCTCTCTCTCTCTCTCGGTAACGATGATAAGGAACACACTCATTTTCCCATGCTCGGACCCCGCTGGCACGTGGAGAGACTGCGCCTCGAACGTTAATCTCTCCGACTCCAGCCAGCTTGATCTTGTCCAAGGCGGGGCTCTGCATTGGATTTCACACTTTAATCCTCGTCTCTTCTTGGATTAAGAGGTTGAATTCCTCTGCTGGCAGATTTTAGGGTGGAGATCTTGGACGTACTGAGAGGAGCGGTGAATGCAAGTTCGTCAGCAATCTTGTTTGTCAACTCCTGCTTGGCTCACTGCCAGACAGAGATGGCGGAGCTCTAGAACTTTGATGGGTCTCCGTTCTTATAGAACATGGTCAGCGCCTGGATTGTTGACTCCCTTCATTATTTCTATTCAAAAATGGTTGTGTTGACTAAAAGTTCTCCTTTTGGACACTGGACAAACGATTGCGCGTGCAGTCGCTGACTGGTTCTATGACCAACGATCGTTCCAGTGCGTTGACAGCTTGTACCCTTGCATTTCTTGATGCTCAATCTTTTAGTGGAGAAGAAATCAAGCGAGGATCACGATCAAAGCAGATTGAGTATCACCTGACCTAGGACACGCATCGTAATAGGGCTTTTGCGACAATCTGGATTGAGTTCTTGTTTGTGTTCATCTCCATAATTAATAAAGTTGTATTTTCTTTTCATTTTTATTTTTATTTTCTTTAATATAGTAGCTTTGACATCATCCCTACTTGCAGCTCTCTCTCCATATAACTGCGCATCGATTCATCGCTACCACCAACCATTATTCTTACCTTGCCATTGTCTCACCCCCATTTCATTTACTTTTATATTAGTTTTCCATCTAAATTCTGATTTCTCTCTTAATTAAAAAGAAACCAAAAAAATTATCGCTCATATTCACCTCTACACGCCCCATTTATGCTCTTACTTCTTTCCATGCTCTCTTACCTATCATTTGAACATCTAATCTCATTACCTCAGCTCCCTGTGGATTCAACCTTTGCTTACACTATACTATAGTAAGAAATTAGAAATTTTATCGTATGAAATTAATACACAACAATGACGAAAGGCACATAATCTAGATCATCAATTTCCTAGTGAGGTTCATTTCTTTTATATTTCTTCATCGTGTTAGATGCTAGTTGCTAAGCTTGGGTAGGATATACGAGCTCTTAAACAAACGATTGAAGAGGGGCCATTGCTAGAGTGAGTTCTGACAAAACTAAATCGTATGGTCGTTGAATGCACAATTTATGATTAATCAAAGTAATTAATTAGTATAATGGTAATTAAGGGTCGAATCCACGGAGAATTAGGGAAATTTGAGAGATATCTTTGAAATTCGGTCAAATCGGATGACGAATTGAGATTGGGCGTTTTAGTATATTAAGAAAGATAACTTAATTTTAAATCCACGGAATCAAAAATCAGATGATTTGGATAAGAATTCGAAGAGTAATCGAAATATGAAGTTAAGAGAAATTTTCGTTTCGAAAAATGATTAAAATCCGAAATTTAAACTAAAATTAAACTAATCTACGATGCTAAAAGTAAAATTAACACTAAATGATGAAAGATTAAGATGAAATCACGCAACCTAACCCAAAGTAGCCTTCGAAATGATCCAATTAATCGCCGGATGCAAGGCTTTTTATTTCGAGTTTCCGAAGACGAAAGTGGAGTTCAAGATGTGATTTCTTCCTTCTCCTTCGATCAAAGTTTGATTTCAAGCATTCAATTGAAGCGGAAATGAGTCAAGAACACTATGAAACAAACAGCACGCGAATTGAAGCTCTACACAGAGAGAATTTGATGAAGAATCGCTAACCTGTTCTTCGTCGCGAAGAACGGTTTTTAAATAAACAAAAATGATCTTCAACCGTCGGATTCAGGAGTTCATCGCGATCGACGGTCGTGATGATCCGTCGCTTCACGAATTGGCGCCTTCAATTGGTGATCGTCTGATCATAGATGGATGATCAGGATGTGTCCACGCCTTTTGTGTGAGAGAATACGTCGATTTGTTTCGTTTGTCGGATCTTCATCGTGCGATCGAGATTAAATCAGAGTGTCCACTGATCGCAAACAATCGCAGCCGTTATAACTCACGATCGACAGTTATGATTTATTCACTTAAGTGAATAAATAGGCACGTGGCTGATTCTTGATCCGGTGGACCTCGTGTCCATTGGATCGACGCGCGCGATCCATCATGATTCCATCGGGCGCTCCACGTTAACTTGAAAATGGAGTTTTAGTCCCACAATGCAAAAATTAAAAAAACATTACGCGTATTAATGTATGACGATTAAGAGGAATTAATACTTTGTCTTCCGATAATCGGAAGACCCTATATACATTATAATAATATATATAGTAAATATACATACGCCACGTGTCACATCAGTGCCATGCAGGCGCCAGCGCACTGTCCACGTGGCAGAGCCACGTGGCCCCAAGTGCCACATCACGTCCACGTGTACACGCGCGATATAAACCACTTTTTTGCCATTTTTTAATTCATTTTAAATGCTAAAAATCAAAAATAAATCAGAAATAAATTTAGAAAAATTCCAGAAAATTCCTAAAAATTGTAAAATTCATAACTTTCAAAATATAACTCCAAATTAATTCAAATTTGTTTTGTTGGATTCAGAATTGAATAATCTATCATTATAAAAAGTCAAATTATTAAAATAATAAGAGAATACATTTTATTTAATTTAATACATTTATGTATATTATAAAATAATTTCATAAATACACATAAATGTCAATAAAAGTCTTTTCTCTTATATTTTCATCCTTAAAACATGATTATGATCATAAATATAATTAGGATTAAAGATTACAATGTTTAATTATGCATAATAACCCATAAATTGATGTATTTTATGATCATAACATGAATTTACACAAAGATGATAACATGCATATATTTGTAATGATTAATGCATTAATTTGCATTAATAATCATATAATTACATGCATAAATAGCATGTTATCAAGTTCTTCATCATGATTCTTTAGCTGAGGATGCTTTCCTTTTGATCTAATATTATAATTCTCTATTTTCAATCCCCAATTATTAGTTTGTAGCCCATAATCACAATTTACTTCTTTAATTGATAATTTTCAATCTTTGAAAAAAGTTATGGAAATTCTTGATTAAATTTCTAAATCTCTCATAGTCTTCTCGCTTCTATTTATTCATCATGTTAGATGCTAGTTGCTAAGCCTCGGTGAGATGTACGAGCTCTCAAACAAATTATTGATGAGGGGCCATTGTTAGAGAGAGTTCTTGATCACGATTATTTAGATGAGGACGATTTTCTTTTGATCTAATACTATAATTCTCTATTTTTTATCCCCAAATATTAGTTCTTAACCATTAATCACAATTTTCTTCTGTGATTGAGAATTTTCAATCTTTAAAAGGAGGTGTGGAAATTGTTGATTAAAATTTCTCCATCTCTCACATTCTTCTCGATCTATTCATTCATTGTTTTAGGTGCTAGCTGCTATGCGTGGGTGAGATGTCGATGCTCGCACGCCAATGATTTAGGAGGGACCATTGCTAGCGTGAGTAAATGATCCCAATTATCTAGATGAGGATGATTTCCCTTTGACCTAATACTATAATTCTCTATTTTCAATCCCCAATTACTATCTTGTAACCCTTAATCACAACTTTCTTCTTTGATCTAGAATTTTCAACCTTTGAAAGGAGGTTTGGAAATTTTTGATCAAATTTCTGCATCTCGCTTATTCTTCTTGCTTCTTTTCAATCATTGTGTTAGGTGCTAGCTGCTATGCATAGGTGCCCTTCAAGTTGCACGTTGCTTTCTACCACATCGTTTCAAACAAATTTTTACCAAAAAAACGATCGGCGAGGGAACATTGTTATAGTGAGTTCTTGATCATGATTCTTTAGATGAGGATGCTTTCCTTTTTATTTAATGCTATAATTCTCTATTTTCAATCCCCAATTATTAGTTTATAATCCTAACTCATACTTTTCTTCTTTGATGGAGAATTTTCAATCTTTAAAAGGAGGTTTGGAAATTTTTTATCCAATTTCTGCAACTTGCTTATTCTTCTCGCTTATTTTCAATCATCGTGTTAGTTACTAGCTGCTAAGCGTGGGTAAAATGTACGATCTATCAAAAAAAATGATTGACAAGGGACAATTTGCTAGAGTGAGTCTTCATCAGGATTCTTTAGATGAGGATGCTTTCCTTTTGATTTAATGCTATTATTCTCTATTTTCAATACCCAATTATTTGTTTATAAGCCTTAATCACAATTTTCTTCTATGATCGAGAATTTTCAATCATTAAAAGCAGGTGTGAAAATTGTTGATCAAATTTCTGAATCTCGCTTATTTTTCTTCCTTTTAAATTATTCATCGTGTTAGGTTCTAGCTGCTATGCCTGGGTGCGATGTACAAGTTCTCAACAAACGATTGATGTGTGACCATTCGTAGCGTGAGTTATTGATCGTGATTCTTTAGATGAGAATGATTTCCTTTTGATCTAATAATATAATTCTATATTTTGAATATCCAATTATTAGTTGATAACCCTTAATCACAGTTTCATCTCTGTTCAAGAATTTTCAATCCTTGAAAGAAGCTGTAGAAATTTTGGATCAAATTTCTGCATCTCCCACATGCTTCTCGCTTCTATTCATTCATCGTGTTAGGTACTAGTTGCAAAGCTTGGGGTGAGATGTACAAGCTCTCAAACAACCGATAGATGAGGGACCATAGATAGTGTGAGTTACTAGTTACGATTCTATAGATGAGGATGATTTCTTTTTGATGTAATACTATTATTCTCTATTTTCAATCCATAATCATTAGTTGATAACCCTTAATCACAATTTTCTTCTCTGATCGAGAATTTTCAATCTTTGAAAGAAGGTGTGGAAATTTTTGGTCATATTTCTACATCTCGCACATTCTTCTTGCTTCTATTCTTTCATAGTTTTAGGTGCTAGCTACTAAGCCTCAATGAGATGTACGTGCTCTCACACAAAAAATTGACGAGGGACCATTACTTGCACAAGTTATTGATCATGATTATTTATAACCCTTAATAACAATTTTCTTCTATGGTTGAGAATTTTCAATCCATGAAAGAAAGTGTGAAATTTTTTTATCAAATTTTTGCATCTCTCACATTTTTCTCATTTCTAATTATTCATCATGTTAGATGCTACCTGCTAGGCGTGGGTGAGATTTACCAGCTCTCTAATCTTCTCATGATTGACGAGGGACCATTGCTAGCATTAGTTATTGATGACGATTCGTAAGATGAGGGTGATTTCATTTTGATCTAGCATTAAAATTTTGTATTTTCAATCCCCAATTTACCCTTAATCACTATTTTCTTATCTAATCAAGAATTTTCAATCTTTAAGAGGAGGTGTGGAAATTGTTGATCAAATTTCTGCATCGCTCACATTCTTCTCGCTTCTTTCACCAATCTCTTACATTTTCTCTATCAAACTACAAAACTTAGCCTTAAATTCAATATTTAAACCTTCCTTAGAGGTTATTTGACTTAACTTGTCACTTTTCTAGCCTAAATATCAGTTTCAAAGAGTTTAGGATAGTTTTTGACATGTGAATTTGTGTTTCAGGAATTGTGATTTTACGCTTATTGATAACATGCAACTTATACTTATATTTGCATGATTATTAATGCAAAGTAAGGCATAAAACATTCAATTCCTATGCACGTTATCATACTTTGAGTGGATATTTATCATTCTATGCAATTTAAATTATAACATCAAAATAAATTATTTGAAGTGATAATCATACATAATGAAAAATTAAAATTTTAGAGTACATTATTCTCATTTTATATTTGAGATTATAATTAAGTCTTAATCGCAAATAACAAGAGAAAATATTTTTCTAGACAATCATTTATTTTTCTAGTTTTATTTCCAAAGAAAATGAGTGTAATTTTGAATTAAAAATTTATTCTCAGGTTATTTTGTACATTTAATTTTTTTTAAATGATAGATTATTTAATTTTTGATCAAACAAAAAAATTTGGATTAAGAAAAAAATTTTTGTTTGAAAAATATGAATTTTCTAATTTATAAGGATTTTTCATGAAGTTTTTTGAATTTTATGAATTTATTTTGGATTTTCTGAATTTATTTTGAATTTGTTTGAATTTAAAACATAAAAATATGGTTTTTATTGCGCTCTGACATGGCTGATGATGTGGCATGTGGGTTTGTGTGTCTTCATATGGCGGTGTATGCTCGTGTGACATGGCACACACACACATGTGGCATGTCATTGGTGACTAAGTACATTTCTTAAGGGCATAAGCTTATGTTCAATAAATACACAAGCGGTGTTATTAGTGATTAAGCGCCCTTTTTAAGGGTATTTTATGAAGATTATTATACACCCGATGACACGGAGTGATATGGAAGCTCCATCAATAATTCAACAACCATGACTTAATGATGGCGATTCATCCCCTAAAATTAATCACAACTGTTGATTAAAGAGGAGAAGGTGATCCGACGGCCACACCCAATTCATACTCTATTTTTACCCCCCTTCTTCAACGGTGTAAATCTAAAAGCAGAATGAAATTTGGAGTCAACCTAATCTGACCTAAGAATAAATAAGAAAATTTCAGAAATAAAAAAGAAAAAAGATGAGGAGTCAACTCCTCAGACATTCTCAAGAATTAGATGAGGATAGAGATGAAAATTGGAAATTAGATATAAGTAAAATATATATGATATAAAATTGAAGTAAAATAGGTTCAAATTGATCAAAATCTCAAAAATACTAAAATATTTTTTTTTGAAAAAAATCAGATGTATCATTTAATCATAAAATTTTCCAAGTATAAATAAGATTAGACCAACCAAACTAAGAACTGAAGTGAAATACATAAATCAAACTTCTCAAAAACAAAACCATGAACCTGATTTCATTGAAGATTCTTGATTGGGAAAGAGCCTTGAGATGTAAAGAGATGGTGAGAGAGATTTTGGAGTTTTGATCATGTGAGAGAGAATTTTTTAAGCACCCCTGCTCTTCATTTTGAATTTTTCCCAAAAAACCGCTAAAAATTCCACTTGGTCAACATGACCATTAGATATACTAGATATATAAAAATATTAAAAATTAAAAATCAAATATAAAAAAGAGTATGTTTGAATTTGGATGATGAAAAATCTCAATATACCAAAAAAATTAAATGATTAAATGACTAATCAATAACATAAGAGATATGAATGATTATAATCCAAATTCTTCATGAAAAAATAGAAAAATTACTGATATAGGACTTATGTTTAGCAGTGTCTTGACTTTGATGTCATCGTGGTTCAATCACTTGAGCCTTCGATGCCTATAATGGCAAAGATGTGCCTTTCTCATATTGTTTTTGCTAAACATATCAATCATATTCTAAAATTAATTGATAAAATATTTCATGAACATTTATAAACTACCAATATAAATTATTAGATTTATATTCAACTAACAAATCATACAATGCAGCTTTAAATTGAAAATTCATTTTTTCATGACATTAACTTATTTTTAAATCATGCAATCCCAAATTAAAATTTCGAAGCTACTCTCAATATGGTTGGTTAAATATACAAATAAATGAAGGTTTGAAAAGTTTTGATGGAGAGAATGATGGGATCTGATGCTCGATAAGCTCCCAAAATTTTGATAAAACATCAAACGTATTGTAATTTAGTAAATTGAACATTCAAAATACCAAGGTGCCAAGAATATTTATGCTTCCATCATCAAGTATACTTTTAAATATTTGCTTATAGGGTACATAGATGGATTTCTTACAAGCTATATGACCTCTCATACATAACCTTGGTGCCATCGGTTGCTATGTACATACAACCCTTTATTTATGCGACACTCATGAATGACTTAGGACATGATCAACTCTCAAATCATAATTGGTTATTCAAGTTAATACTAATGCATGGAGGAAATAATTGAGAACATCATCTCTAATATCTTCACTACCTTGGAAAAGGATTATTTTTGTATCTTCTTACTTGAGTTAATCTCCTCTAATATAGAGGACGTATGATTTCATCTTGACCAGATAATCACTTTTGAGGACTTCATGACATATCTTATATAGAATGTTTTGGAGATCCCATAGCTGGAGATTCTTCAATCAAAATCAAACATGATCATCCAACTATAAGATGTCTTTGGTGTCTCAAATCAAAGGATCACATACACAAATGTGATATGACTCAAATTGATTGATAGTTAGGTATAACACTACTAAGAGATTCATATATATCAATTTGGTGGATTCTTTCTCCAAAGAGCACCCACTATCTATTATTGATGTCTCCACACCCATGGCCATAAGATCAACCATACTCATCATATATGTACAATTAGATAGTAGTATCCTTTCCAGATATTTTTGTCCCCTTCTTGAATGTCCCTCGAATAGGAATATTTAGAATATATATTTAAAGACTAGTTATCAATGTACTATGATCATCATGATTACATTATAAGTATGGTATTAAGTACTAGAAAAATAATGAATAAATTTTATTTCAATAAATAAAAATCACGTACATAAAGTATGATTTCGCCTAGAAGCCACAATAATTGTCAGAGAGGGGAAGAGAGAGGAGAGAGAGAGAGAAAAAGGGGGAGAAAGAGAGAGAAGAGAGAGGGAGAGTGTGTGTGAGAGAGGGAGATAGACATTGTGTGGATGTGTGTGTGTGGGGGAGAAAGAGATAGATAGAAGAGAGAGAGGAAGTATGTGAGAGAGAGAGGAAGGGGGAGAGAGAGGGGAGAAAGGGAGAGAAGAGAGAGAGAGAGACAGAAGAGAGAGAGGTACAAGGGGGAAGGAGAGAGAGAGAGGGAGTGAGTGTGAGAGAAAGGTAGAGGGAGAGGGCGAGAAAGAGAGGAGAAGACAGAAGAGCGAGAGGGGTGTGTGTGTGTGTGAGAGCGAGAGGGCGGGAGAGAGGGGGATACAGAGAGAGGAGAGAGAGACAGAAGAGAGAGAGGGAGTGTGTTTGAGAGAGAGAGTGAGAGAGAGAGATTTTGTAGATTCTGCGCCTAGGAATTGCCGACGTGTAGTGAAGATGCGGACAAGTGACGCCCATGTGGGGGTGTGACTCATCGACCAACACGGCATGCGCTCTACGCTAGAACTGGCCTGTTATAGATCCACGAGAAGGGCCTCATTAAGGCCTGCTTGGCCTTCTCCCTCCTTCTCTCCTCTACCTTCCTTATCCTCGGCGCCAGACTGCAGAGGTACTCTTGCGCCGCCCTCCCGTCCCCTGACAACCCCTCTACCTGCTCCACGTCCCACTCTTTCACCAGAAACTCGAGAATATCAGCGTAGTCCTTGGCGGTGTACACGCCCATACGCTGGGCGACAGCCGCGTAGCTATCGAAGATCTTGCGATCCCGGCCGTCGAACATGAGCTGCGCGGGCATGGTGACCCTCTTCTTCATCATCGCTGCAAAGGCCTTCATGGCGGAATCGGGATCCAGCTCAAAAAGCTTCGCGACGATCCGCGTGTACGCCTTCTCGTGGCGCTTCTCGTCGGCTGCGATGGTACCGCATATCTTCGCCAGCGCGAGGTCGCCGTGCTTCTTGGCATGCCCCGCTGTGTTTCCGTGGGAGATGAAGGTCGCCCTCTCCTGGAACGACGTGTAGACGAAGCCCATGTACGGGTTATCTTCCACAGGGAGAACCTACCACCACCACCAAACTCGTTTCAGACCACTTCCCTGGAAGAGAGAGAGATAGAGATAGAGATAGAGGAGCGTAATACCATGCCAGCGCCGATAAGGTACTGTACGGTAGTTTCCACCTGACGCATGTCGACGCGGCCGCTGAGATAGAGGTAGCGATTGAGGAGATCGCCGTGGCGGTTCTCCTCCGCCGCCCAGGCTCGAGTCCACACGGCCCACGGGCCCGGGCTGCAGCCCGTCTCATCGGGCGAGCCACTGATTCGGTGGAGCATGGAGTGGTAGGTCGGCAGCGCCTCCTCTGTCACCATGTCGCCTACCAGGCAGACGTAGAAATCGTCGGGAATTTCCTTTGCCCTCTCCTGCAACTCCCTAACACCGTCGAGAAATCCGTCTGACGAGGGTTCCGGAAGAAAGTCCTGCGGCTGCCATGACTCCTCGACCGGTCTCAGTAGCGGAAGAATGTTACACTCCATCCACCGATCCATGGAAGCCAGTATCTCTAGCTTCTCTGGGTCCATCGCGTCACTGAGCAATCACAAAAAAGCAAGAAAAATACTGACCTATCAGCTAACCGATGGAGGGAAGGAAAGAGGCAGAGAGATGCACCGACAGTTTGAGCTTCGGCGGCGGGGATTGGAGTGACATGGCGACGGAAGGCCTATGTCGCTGTTTCAAGCGGGTGCTGGAATTGGCTCGGAAGAGGAGAGACCGGAAGATCGTCGCAGCCATTTTTCGAACAGAAGAGGAGATCTGGAGCCCACGATGAGATATTTCTGCTTTATAGTGGTTGCCTGTCTTTTATCTCTATTTGTGCTGTCAGAAGAGAGAGAGAGAGAGAGATTTTCGTTCTTCTGTTCTGTCCATCTGAGCTGGCCCGGAGCACTAGAGACTCATCTCCACTCCAATTCTGCGCAGTATTTCTTTATGAATTTAGTATGAAGCCTCTCTCTCTCTCTCGCTCTGCGCCCGTTCTGCGGGAGGCGAGGATTCCGGAGAACTTGGCGAGATGTGGTGTTCCGTCAACCATACAACTAAATGCAAGTTGAATTAAAATGAGACGGCGAATGTTTCGTCTTCTTGCGCGTTCCGTGATGCGGACCTGAATCAAAGCTCCAGCCATGCTCTGGTATTCTCTCTTCAAACGGCCGGTGTCAGCATCGCTGCGACCGACCGTTCCGCTTCTGTAGGCTCTGCTTTCGCCGGCCAGGCCACCTTCCTCTTCGTTTCGCCTAACTGATTCCTAGAAAGGCAGACGGCACGTGGCCTGAAGTAGCAGGTTTTCCTCGATTGCTCTCTCTGAATCTCGATTGATCTCGACTTTCCCCCGATCACTTTCTAGAAGAGACAAACATTCAAAGCATCTACCATCCAGATTATAGATCGATCCATGCCATCATGAGCCGTCCGATCAGTGGTCACGAAGACTAATAGTGGCCGTGATGATCATTGCCATCATCCTAATCATCACCATCATTATTACCATCATCATAATCAAATTATTATCATTTTAATTAAGCGATGATTACAGGACATGGAACATCAAATCATCTCTGATTACTGATATATCATAACCCAGAATAATTAATGCATTATAATCTATTTCAAAAAGTCAAAACTCTAAAAGCGAAACATGTTATTTATTGCTGATTAAGTGAAATTAATCAAAATTGGATTTATTTTCCCTCCTTATGAGTTTGAATAGACCAATGAGCCTGCACTTTGTACCCTAATATTGTGTGAAGGGTCAAGATATCCATGGAAGTGTAACTACCAAGCTTGAGAGGGATGAAGTGAGGATCCTTTGCTTGGGAGTAGGGAACCATATAAAGTATGTAGAGGTAGGCCAAAAAATCCACCCATTTAGAGAAACCCAAGAAATCTTAAAGGTACCTCAAAACACTGATTGGGCCGCCACTACATCGTGAATGACTATACTTATTTATCATTTCACGCCTTCCAATATTTGCTTAAAATAGTTATCATTTCAAATATTTCTTTAATGCAATCATGTTAGAGAACATTAGGAGTTAGATTTCGGATCTCCATTCGCGAGAGTAAAATTGATACCTAATTCATCCTTATCTAGCCCCTTTTATTCCCTCTGGGGTTTTCAATCTCTCAAGCCATCAAGATAAATCACTCCCTAATTTTGAAATGAAAATATCTATTTTAGCTTATTTCCCACTCTTGAGTTCACTCCTTTGTATGAGTGTGCTCTTTATCCATAAAGTTGAAGCAGAATCTTTAAATTTTAAAGTATCGAAAATTGAGTGCGCTCTTTGTCCATAAAGTAGAAACACAATTTTCAAGTCTAAATTATCCAAAAGTTCATAAGAAATATATGTGATTAGGTTCTAATTGTTGGTAATAGGTGACACACAAGCCAATTAGACTATGCACATCTAATTATAATCACTACTAATTATGAAGTCCAAGGATATCTGATATGATATGTAAATTATTATGAGATTATACAACAGTGATTACTTATCTATAAACACATAATCTAAATGTTCCTATACGCGAAGAGAGAAAGGAGAAAGAGATGGCGTAAGATAACTCCTTACTTGGTGTTTGATGGAGGATTAAATGGTTTTACAAAGGGAGATGGGCAGAAAAAGAGACATCAATAGGTGTAAAGACACAAAAATAGGAAGAGACCAACATTTGACGAGACTAGGAGTCACAAGAGGTGAGATGGCATAGAGGTAGATGGGCCTAGTGGGTCGAACCAATATGGTCGTAGTGGTCATCCTTGGACTCCACCTCAGGCTAGACATGCATAGCTTGCCATGGACAATATTGTAAAAGTCGACTAGACAGTCAGCGTAAGCTACTGAGGAGATGACAACGGTGCATCGTAGTTGATGGTGGACCAATGTACAGTGGAGATTCCCCTTCTCTTCGAAAGAGATAGTGACAGTAGGGCTGCTCAGATGCATTGGCAAGGGCATCAATGAGGATTGGGGGTGGACATATTTATCATTGAAGAGACATGGTAGAGTCTCCCCCTCTCTTCGACAATGATAGACGATGAGGATATGGCAGTATCCAAGCAGCAACAACAGCAGTGAGCAAGTGGTGGCGACAACAGCTAGGTGGCAGCGATCGCCAAGCAGTAGTGATCACCAATTAACAGTTGGCAGACATGTGGCAGTAGTAGTAGAAGCAGCCAAGAACTAGAGCAGCATCAATCCTTGCCAACTGGTAGCGACAACCAAGCACGATGGCAGTAGCCAAGTTGTGATCAAGTTGGGGGAGTGGCCCAGTGGCAATAGCAGTCAAGCAATGATGGTGGGAGCCAAGTTGTGGCTCAGACAACCAAATGGTGGAAACAACCAACTGGGCATGACAACCAACAACCAACAGCGGCCAAGTGGCAGCAATGACCAAGCACTGACAACATACAAGTAGGGGTAGCCATAGCCAAGTAATGATGGAGGTCAAGTAGCAACAAAGGCAACCAAGTGATGGCAATGGCTAAGTGATGACAGCAACCAAGTGGCGACAGTAGCCAAGTAGTGTTGGCAGCTAAGTGGCTGATAGCGCTTAAATATAAGTTGCATTCATGCATAATTTACCATATTTAGGCACTAATGAAACTCTGATTGTAAGAATATTCACTTCTTAATGGTCGAATATAGTTTAAAAATCATTATGTTCTATCATGCATCATCTTATACGTTTTCATTATATTTTGAATCTAAATCCACTTAATTGTTCAAAAGTCAAGTGGTTAAAGTCTCACACTTTTTTAAGAGCTATGTGGATTCAAGGACATATGTGCCCAAATAGAAAAGCATCAAACTCATTGAAAAGAGAGAGGAAGATACAAACCTTTGCCAACTTCTAGATCCAAGTCAACCTTATTTTCATCAAGAAAAGTGGTCAATCAAGTTCAAATTGGATTAAGAGATTATCTTATGTTTTTCAAGGTGATCCAAAATTATTAGGGAAGTGAAAGTTTGTTCAACCTCTTTAGTTTCGAGGAGGTTATACCAAACTTAATTTTATTTAAATCCGCATTTGTTCATTTTCAAGATTTTAGGAATTTATGCTAGATAAAAATAGAAAATTAAATACTTAGTCTAATGGAAAATTTTTGGGGGAATAAGGAGATCTATTTTGTGAGAAATTAAATTTGTAAGTTTAGGGATCTTAAAGGATTTTTTTTACTTTTAAAAGAGTAAGAGATTTTGTTACTTTCAAATCTCATAACCAAGAGAGAAAGAGAAAAAGGAGAGAATTCCCACAAGGATTTGCATGGGCACCTTGAGTTGTGGTTCTTCTCCCCGTATTTATACATATTTGGTATATGGATTTTTCATAAAAATCCTCATAATTATGTCTATATCCACCAACATCCATAGATCGTATGTGTGTGAACCTCTAGGTCCATATATCTCACTAGTTAATAACTCTATAGACCAAATAACACATTCGTGGTCAACCATAATTAATTATCTACATCAACATCTAGATTAATTAATCAATGGTCGATTTAACCCAATCAATAGGTTGAGTTGCTAGCCCGTTGGGTACCAAGCTACACCATCTACTTTAGGAGATATGGAGTATGTAAGAACTCTTTTATGAAACCTTTCCGTCATTGATTACCATGTATGTATAATCCTTTATCCCCACAAGACTCATTAATGACTTAGGATATGGTCAACTGTCAAATCCTAATTAGTCACTCAAGTTAGTACTAATGTGATGTAGGATATTTTAGAAGGAGGTAAGTATGATGAAGAGAATATGGTTAAGAAAATAGGAATACAAGTGAGTGAATTAGTTAATGATTGTTTACTGATATTAAACTCTAAATGATCCTACAAGTAGAGAATGGATCTATGATTGATAACACATGAGAATAGAGGTATAATTTTAGTGAGGATATAGCGTATGAAATTCAGAAAATTTAAATAGTATTAATGATGATGAGTATGTATGTGAAGGGAAGAAGTGTGGGTGAGGGAATGATATGGATGATATAATGAAGAGGACGGTTCTATTAGAAATCTATAGCGAGGAGAAGGTGTAGGAATGACATTACTAGGGATGAATATTATAATTTCAGATAGTATGGAGATAGGTTAGGAGGTGATAGGATTTATGAAATGATTAAGATGAGGAAATATTGAAGGAACTCTCGGATGTTAGTCACGCAATTGAGAAGGGCGAAGAAAACCCAATCAAAGTTGGACTTATAGAATTGAGAAATGAACTTTTAATCACCGTGAAAAGAGAGCGAGGATGATTACCTGGTTTGGACATGAAGATGATACTCTTGAAGTTGTCAAATGGTAGAAGATTTCCTCGGTTAGTCTCTAACAGGAAATGGTTGAAAGCGACAGATTGAGAGGGAGAACAAAATAGGGAGGTAGAATTTCAGAGTGATAGGATACAGAGAGGATACGAGATCCACAAGAACACAACGAGATTTCTTGCGAAAAAACAATTTCATTCTATTTAAAACAACAACCACCTTTTTCTCCTACAATTTTCTGCTTTATAGAAACAAGGAAAAGAGGAGTTACGATGAGAAGACGCGTCGCGGTATTTGTCTCCCGCGTATGAGCAGTTACACACATCTCGGGGAGTTTCATATAATTTAGTGGATCCCGTGATGACCGTCCACTTGGCTCTTTGATCGCTTTGATCGCTTGAGAGGTGATGAACTAAAACTCGGTTTGATTATATCGTTGTTGTGTGTTCTAATTCATGCAATACATTTATAATTCCTCACTTAGGATAGTAGTAAGCAAGGGTCGATCCTCAGGGAATCTAGGTAATGAGGGTTGAGACGAAAGTAGAAGAAGGGATAAATTCCTATAGTGGAGGATATTAAAAGTTAGAAGGTGAATTATATAGAGGTAATGGATGTAATTGGTGAGATTATATTTCTGTAGTTCTAATTAGAGGAAAAGAGATTAGAATTGGAAGGGTAGAGATTGATTGAAGGTGAGAAAAGAGAAATGAAGGGGAGATAAAAGAGGTTAAATCGTATAGAGATAGATGATACAGTTTAGGTACGATTTGTGAAGCAAATGCAACAACCTACAATTAAAATAGAAGAAAAAATCCTACATTATCCATGGAAAAGGCTTACAAGAGAATCCCTCCTCAGAATCTTCCCACAAACCCCGTGTTGATGCCAATCCTAGGCCAGGTGGTGCTTGATTCGCTACGACGTTGATCTCCTCTTGTTCTCCTTCTCCAGAACAAACTCGAGCATCCGATGATGCCTAGCTTGGGCCTAAGCTTCTCCCCCTTTCCTGCTGGTGACCTGGTGTCAAGAGAGAGCCAAAAGACAAGAGAATTCGAAATGGAGGAGGAGAACATTTAGGAGTTAGGGCTTGCTCCCAATCCAATGGTTGAGATTGATTTTCGGGAACTTCGGGAGTCCGGTGGAAAGTTCAACTGTGCAGATGGGAAGAGCACGGTGAGATGAACTTGTTGTCAAAATTTCATCCCGATCGGACGGCTAGATCATGAGGTATCACCCTTTCTTTTTCGAGCATTTCTAGCCATCTGATCGGGTGATCTCTTGCGTCAGCGGTCCTCCTTCATCAGACTCCCGAGATCGCGCCACCTCACTGCAGAGCCAACCGCCAGATTTCCTCCACGTCACCTGCAAAAGTAAGTGAGAAAAGGACAAAATACGCAGGTGAGTCACCCTTCTCCTTTGCGCGAATAAGAGAGCGCCACGTCGCTCTCTTATTCTCGCTTCGTGGTCAACAAAGGCGGCGCCCTCACTCGCGCAAGTAAGTAAAAATTAAATACTATTTTAATAGGGAAAACATTATGAGGAATCTGCGGCGATTACTTTCGCCGCAGATTCCTCATCGAGCGCCAATAAGAGAGTGCCACGTCGCTCTCTTATAAGGCTTAAGGAGAAAACGACAAAAGCTGGAATAAAATAAAACGACGAAACGAAGAAATAAACGACGAAACGACGAAATAGGAAAAGGACAAAACGCCTAAGTAAGGCTAAGCGACAAAACATGTGCCTCTCTCCTTCCTCCTTCGCGTCAACGATGACGGCGCCATCCACGTCATCTGCACGGTGAGTACGTCAAACAAACTAACTTTTATAATAATAATAAAATAATAATAAATCTAACTAAAAATGCTGCCACCAGATTGCGACACGTGTCGCGATCTGGTGGCTTCTACCTGACTTACCCTGTACTTCTGAAAATTGTAGATATGCCCCTGACGCTCATAAATAGGCAAGAAATGATTAAATTAATTAAACATATACCCTAAAATTCATTTAAATCATTTCTAAAATTCTAAGAGATATATATCTTGCTTTCACAATTCATTTCCTTGTCAGTTTATAATCTGAGAGAGATATTTAAATATTATAAAATCCAGGAAATTCCATAAAAGCATAATGAAGCAAGATTGAGAAATTTAATCATAATAACACATAAATATATTCTTTTTAGGCCAAATGTTCATGAAAATTCAGAGTTAAATGTCATAGATTTATGTGTTATCAAACACCCCCCACTTTACTCAATGCTAGTCCCTTAGCATTGCTTGTTCTGATGACACTTATGTAATCCTTCCACTTTCCAACCTTGGGCAAGAATAGGTAGGGGCAAGAATACCAAATCAAATCGTTTATGACAGAGCAATCGGAATGGAGTCACCCCCACTAGGTCCCCTACATGTTTGGTGCAAAAAAGATCTAGAGCTTGTGCTATGACATGAATGATGCTCACACTCAATCTAAGGAATGTTCCTTACCCCCTCCTCATATCATCTCTCTCACTCTTCCCTCTGTCCTAGTCTAGCTACCTAGCATTAGAGCTCCCCTTTTCTTCTCTTCCTAGGAAGAGTGTCGTGAAGGAAATAGCATAGAAAAGTGCACAAAGATGGATATGAGATGAAAAGTGATTAATATGCGGCACAAGGATAAACTTCAATCAAGATGACAATTCTCTCGGAGAGGTGATTAGTGGCAGGAGTGTAAGAGAGGAGATGGTGGTGTGAGGCTATTATTCGATGAAGACGATTATGATGAAGATGAATGGGTAGAAAGATGAAATGAGTGAACGGATAGAAAGGTGGGAGACTTGAATGGGAAGTGTGGTGATGGAGTAGAAATGAGGCTAGTAAAGAACATTCCTTCTTCTTTTTTTTTTCTTTTTTTTTTTGAAGAAAAATATGTGGGACACACTTCAAAATATTCATGACACTAACAGTGGAATAGAAAGAGAAAGATGGTGGAAGGACTTGTTCATAGTGATGCCATTAAGAACAAATGATGGAGGACATCGAAACACGAGTGAATCATCCCGATGATTTTTCAAAATTGCGAAACAAATACATCACTGATTCTGTTTTTTTTTATTTTTTATTTTTTATGACAGAATCTTTAAATACTTTGTAAACTTGAATACATCACAAGGCAACTATTACTCAGTGAAGGAAATGATGTGATGAAAGGTCAAGAAGAGATGATAGAAGGAAAAGTGGGAGAATTATGACATATAACAGATAACTTACGGAGAAGGAACATGAAAGACTCAAGACAGTGAATAGAGGGGTGCAGAGGATGAAGCGAAGTGTTTACCCAGATACTCCTTTTTTTTCTTTTTTTCTTTTTTTTTCTTTTTTTTTTCTTTTTTTTTTTTGAAATACAATGTAGACAAGAAGAGAAATGACGAAAAAAAGTGCAGAGGATGGAGGAATGCAGAAGAGCCTTCCAAAATTGTTTTATAAGGAAAGGGAAGAGAATGGGTGGAATGTAATGATAATGGTAAGTGGAGGTGTTTAGAGAGAAGTGCCATCATGAATGAAGGTGAACGAGGATGATCATGGACAAAATGGATGTGGACCAAGGAAAATTTTACGGTTTCTATGCCACGAATATCACACTCTTCGAAAGAAGAAAATAACAAGGGAAACCCTAAACTAAGTAGGATCGGCTTGAGTGGAATACGGGAAGGAATTCTTATTCTCTCTCAATCAAAACTAATCAATTCACATCACAGCAACTTGTCTCATCTTTTGCACCCGTTAGATCCTTCCTAGAGAGGTCACTCGCCTCCAATGGCTTGAATTTCTCCCCAATTCTCTCGATACTCTCCAAAGCTCTACTTACCCACCCTTGTTCCAAGGTTTCAAAGTGGAAGGCTACTCAAGTTTGGTTGATTAGCATGTGAGTATTTTCGTTATGAGCATTCCCCCATTTTAACATCATGCATAAAAGAAACAGCAAAAGGTTCTGAAAATCAGCAGAAAATGTGCCCCCCCTCAATTGCATATGCATGGCCCTCAATGCATGAAAGAAAACAGAAATATTCAAGGAAGAAAATTTGCAAACCGCTAAGGAAGAGTTTGGCGCATGAACCTGTTTGAAGAATAGGCAAGCCGGTGCATAATATATTTCTTTCTTCCCATGGCTCTAGTTACGATTCCTTTTCACCTACAAGAACACAAGAAAATGGTCTGATCATACACAACGACAGAGTTAAAACTAGATAATAATTTGTCTGCAAAATGCATAAAAAAGTAAGAAGGAAGGTAAAAAGAAAAAGCAATTAAAAAGAAAGCTAATTGGTTAGAGGAGTGGAATGCACGGATCATCTACGCTATGACCCGGTTCCTTAAGACCAATCTCCACCGGAGGTTGCAATGCTTCATTCTCCAAATATGGCTTAAGCCTTTGCCCGTTCACCTTGAATTGCTGACCTGTCTTTGGATCACAAAGTAAAACAGCACCACAATCAAAAATTTCAACCACGATATAAGAACCATCCCACCATGATTTGAGTTTACCAGGAAAGAGTCTAAGTCTAGAATTATAGAGCCATACTTTTTGATTGACATGAAATTCTCTCCGCCTTAAATGTTTATCATGGAAGGCTTTCATTTTTGCTTTGTAAATGTTTGAATTCTCATAAGCTTCATTTCTAATCTCAGCGAGTTCATGCAAATCGAGAATTCTTTTCTTTCCGGCTTCATCCATAGACAAGTTTAATTGTCGAGTGGCCCAATATGCCTTATGCTCTAGTTCTACGGGAAGATGGCATGCTTTACCAAAAACCAATCGGAATAGGGACATTCCTAAAGGGGTTTTATTTGCTGTTCTATAAGCCCATAATGCGTGAAAAATTTTCCTTGACCAATCTTTTCCATCGAACTTACAAATCTTCTTTAAGATCTTCTTGATTTCTCTATTACAATTCTCTACTTGCCCATTGGATTGGGGATGATACGGGGTGGTCATTCTATGCTGCACTCCATATCTCTTGAGCAAATTCCTAAACTGATAATTATTAAAATGGGCTCCCCCATCACTGATTATGGCTCGAGGGCATCCATATCTACAAAAGATATTATGCTCAAGGAATCTAATGACTACTCTTCCCTCACTAGTTCGTGTGGGAATTGCTTCTACCCATCGAGATACATAATCTACTGCCATCAAAATATATTCATACCCATCAGAATTAGGAAAGGGACCCATAAAATCAATTCCCCAAAGGTCAAATATTTCAACTTCTATAATAGGCTTAAGGGGCATGTGATCCCTTTTGTCAATATTGATGGAGGCTTGGCACTCTAAGCATTTCAAATAAAAATCATGGGCATCTCTAAATAAATTTGGCCAATAAAACCCAATTTGCAAGACTTTAGATGTTGTAATCTTAGATGAATAATGACCTCCATAAGATGACGAATGACATGCCTTAAGAATTTCTAATTGCTCTTCCTCGGGGATGCATCTTCTAAATATTTGGTCCGAACCTAAGATGAACAATTCGGGTTCCTTCCAATAGTAATGTGGTAACAATTTAAAAAATCTCTTCCTTTCATTGTAATCCCAGTCTATGGGTATTTTACCGGTGGCTAGATAATTAACTATGTGTGCATACCATGGCATTGACCTAACTTGGACTGCTAGTATGTGTTCATCGGGAAAAGTATCTCTAATTGGAGAAGGAGAGGGATCATCTATAATCAGCCTAGATAAGTGATCGGAAACTACATTTTCATTCCCCTTCTTATCATTGATCTCAATATCAAACTCTTGCAGCAATAAAATCCACCTAACCAACCTAGGTTTAGCTTCTTTCTTTTTAAAAAGAAATTTCAAAGCGGAATGATCGGTATATACAATGACTTTACTACCTAACAAATAAGATCTAAATTTTTCTAAAGCAAATACTATAGCTAGTAATTCCTTTTCAGTAGTAGAATAATTCACTTGAGCATCCATTAAGGTCTTACTAGCGTAATAGATGGCCACCGGCTTCTTATCGACGCGTTGCCCCAAAACTGCTCTTACCGCGAAGTCGGATGCATCACACATTAGCTAAAAAGGAAGGCTCCAATTAGGTGCCTGCAAAACGGGAGCTTTAATAAGAGCATCCTTAATCTCATCAAAAGCATGAAGAGCATCATCACTAATAACAAAATCTACGTCTTTAGATAGGAGGTTAGTTAATGGTTTAGCAATCCTAGCAAAATCTTTTATAAATCTCCTATAGAAGCCCGCATGGCCGAGAAACCCTCTAAGTTTCTTTAGGTCGTTGGGTGGAGGAAGACGCTTGATCACTTCGACTTTGGCCTTGTCTACCTGCAGCCCATGCTTGCTCACTTGATGCCCCAAAACTATCCCTTCCTTCACCATAAAATGAGATTTTTGCCAACTTAGCACAAGATTATTTTGGATGCAAATTTTAAATATTTCTATCAATTTCTGCAAACAAGATTCAAAATTTGTTCCAAAAATAGAAAAATCATCCATGAAGATCTCCAATCCATCCTCAGTTAGGTCTGCAAACAAAGCATTCATACATCTTTGAAATGTAGCGGGTGCATTACAAAGTCCAAAGGGCATCCGTCGAAAGGCATACGTACCTAAAGGACAAGTGAAAGTGGTTTTTTCTTGATCGTCCTTGTGAATATTGATTTGATTGTAACCCGAATAACCATCAAGGAAGCAAAAGTAATTTTGACCAGCAAGTTTCTCCAAAATTTGGTCTATAAAAGGTAAGGGATAGTGGTCTTTTTTGGTCACAAGGTTTAGTTTTTGATAATCTATACATACTCGCCAACTACTAACTAACCTAGTTTGTACCTCTTCCCCTTTGTCATTCTTTTCTACTGTTACTCCTGATTTTTTAGGGACCATATGCATTGGGCTTACCCAAGAACTATCTGAAATAGCATAGATTACATCTCCCTTAAGCCATTTAAGAATTTCCCCTTTCAATACTTCTATCATGTTTGGGTTCAATCGCCTATGAGGTTCCCTAGTAGGTCTAGATCCTTCCTCAATAAAGATTTGATGTTCACATATGCTGGAAGGCACTCCTTTTATATCATCAAATGACCAACCTATTGCTGCTCTATACTCTTTTAATACCCTCGTTAGGTCTTCTTCTTGACTACTCGTTAAGGAAGAGGAGATTATGACGGGTAACGTGTTTCTAGGGCCTAAAAAAATATATTTTAGGGTGGATGGCAGTGGTTTAAGCTCTACCTCAAATGGATCTTTAGCATCTAGAGATTCATTTACTAGGTCTACTCCACAAATTTCGAGGATATCCTCTCTAAAATCAAACTCATCCTCTAATAAATCCAAGGCTCCCATATCCTCATGACTACTACTAGGGTACTTCATCAATCTAGAGATGTTTAGCTCTACACTTTCTTCTCCTACTCTAACAATGGTTTTCCCTTTTTCCCAATCAGTTATGGCTCGGGCTGTAGCTAAGAACGGTCTACCTAAGATAATAGGTGCCCTAGTAAGATTATCGGGTACTTCTATTTCAGCAACGATGAAATCAGCGGGAAAGACACATTGTTCTACCCTAACCATTACATTAATTAACTCTCCATTTGGCTTCTTAATAGAACCATCAGCTAATTGAAGCTCTACATTAATAGGTTGCATCTCAACAAATTTATATTTATCATATAGAGCTTTAGGGATAAGGTTGACACTCGCTCCTGAATCTAACAAAGACCGTGAAAATTGTGTTCCCCCAATATCACATGTAATTAATGGTGGCCCCGGATCTTTCCTCTTCACCGGTAATTTATTAAGAATGATAGAACTAACGCTCTCGGGAAGCTTGATCCGATTGGTTTTCCTTTGAGGTGTACATAATTCCTTCACATACTTAGAGAATGTTGGTATGTACCTAATGGCTTCCTCTAAAGGTATGGTAATGTTAGCTTCTTTAAATGATTCTATGAGTCTATTGGCTTCACTGGGAGGTTTGGAGGATTTCAAAGCTTCGGGAAAGGGTATAGGTGGCTGATAGGCAGCGGGGTTTATATCTTTCCCTAAAGGCTCACTTTCTTCATTTTCTTCCTCAATTTCCTTTTTCTTATCTTCTAAATCACACTCAATAGGAGTCTCTAATATCTTTCCACTCATTAGTCTTTTAATTGCATGAAAACTATCACAAGGGTCTTGAGGTGAACTATCTAATGAGTTTTGGGAAAGAGAAAACTCTTGCAATTCAATAGAGGATATATTTCTAGGATTAATGGAAGGTTGAGTTGGAAATTGACCTTTGTTGGAACCCATTTCTTTTTCTTTACCTCTAGTATTCCCCATGACTGTCGTGGGTGGGCGAACATGTTCCTCCAGCCGGTCCATCCGATTTGTCACAAGGTTGAGCTGCTCACTCATTACATGGACGCTTTTCGTTAACTGCTCCATCATCGCCTTCATCACCTGAAAATCAGTCACATTGGATTCATTAGTTTGTCTAGGTGGCTGGTTATACGGAGGTGAATAGGGTTTAGGTGGGTAGGGTGGCCGGTGATCCTTGTAGTTCTCGTTCCCACATGCATTTCATGGCTTGTATGGGTGTACATAGTTCATGGCATTGACTTCTTCCCTCACTGCGCATTCTCCGTCATGATGATCCCTGCTCAAACACAAAGAACAAGGAATTTCTTGCACCTTGGACACATTAGTATGAGTCACAAATTTTTCCATTAGGTTGGTTAATTTTTCAATATTAGTTTCTATTTTCCCTAGCCTATGCTCATTCCTTTCTATCTTGATTTCCGCTTCTTTACCATGAACATCAATCCTTCCACCTCTATTGGGTTCTACATTCCTACCATTATGATTTAGGCTCAAACGATGACTATCGGTTTCAGCTATTTTTTACATTATCTCTTCAATTTCATCATCATATTTTTCCATGATCGATCCTCCACATGAATAATCTACTCTATTCCTAGAATTCTCATTTAATCCATTATAGAAGATATTCATCAAATGCCAAGTACTAAATCCATGATGAGGACATTTCCTAGCTGAAGATCTAAACCTCTCCCATGCATCACAAAACGATTCATAATCTCCTTGTTTAAATCCTTGTATCTCTTGTCTAACTTGGTTAGTTCTACCCGGAGTATAGAATTTCTTCATAAAACACTCCTCTATTTCACTCCAACTCTCGAATTTCCTGCATAAATTCCTATACCACTCTCTAGCTCTATCTCTCAAAGTTTCGGGAAAGATTCTCATCTTCAATACATCTTGAGAAACTCCCGGAATATGGTAAAGAGAGCATTTACCTATCAATTCTTCTAAAAAGGTATAAGGATTCTCATGAGGAAGGCCATGATATGAAGGTAGGGCATTTAAGAAAGAAACATCTATTTTGAAGTTGACATTATCTCCCAAATTCGTCGTGATTTTAGTGAAGCCATCGCTTCCTATAGGAGTGTAATGTTCTTTGTATTTCTTTCTTTCTTCCCTCTGATTATCATTTTGATTCTCTTGATTCTGATTTTGATCCATTTCCTCAAAGACTTCCTCAACTTGGCTATTACTCTCCTCAGAATTCGAAGATCTTCCTATTCAGTTGAGATCAATCAACTTAGGTTTCCTTGATCTAGTTCCTTGCATATACTGAATTCAGATCTCCTGTAGATTGTATCTCTTCTCTCCTATTTCTCACTAAAATAATCTTCTACTGAGATGATGAGAAAATATTCGAAAAGAAGGAAAAGAGAAGTCACTAACCTCAAAGTCACCTTGATTCCCCGGCAACGGCGCCAATTGATGAACTAACACTCGGTTTAATTATATCGTTGTTGTGTGTTCTAATTCATGCAATACATTTATAATTCCTTACTTAGGATAGTATTAAGCAAGGGTCGATCCTCAGGGAATCTAGGTAATGAGGGTTGAGACGAAAGTAGAAGAAGGGATGAATTCCTATAGTGGAGGATATTAGAAGTTAGAAGGTGAATTATATAGAGGTAATGGATGTAATTGGTGAGATTATATTTCTGTGGTTCTAATTAGAGGAAAAGAGATTAGAATTGGAAGGGTAGAGATTGATTGAAGGTGAGAAAAGAGAAATGAAGGGGAGATAAAAGAGTTGAAATCGTATAGAGATAGATGATATGGTTTAGGTACGATTTGTGAAGCAAATGCAACAACCTACAATTAAAATAGAAGAAAAAATCCTACATTACCCATGGAAAAGGCTTACAAGAAAATCCCTCCTCAGAATCTTCCCACAAACCCCGTGTTGATGCCCATCCTAGGCCAGGTGGTGCTTGATTCGCTACGACGTTGATCTCCTCTTGTTCTCCTTCTCCAGAACAAACTCGAGCATCCGATGATGCCTAGCTTGGGCCTAAGCTTCTCCCCATTTCCTGCTGATGACCTGGTGTCAAGAGAGAGCCAAAAGACAAGAGAATTCGGAATGGAGGAGGAGAACATTTAGGAGTTAGGGATTCCTCCCAATCCGACGGTTGAGATTGATTTTCGGGAACTTTGGGAGTCCGATGGAAAGTTCAACCGTGCAGATGGGAAGAGCACGGTGAGATGAACTTGTTGCCAAAATTTCAGCCCGATCGGACGGCTAGATCATGAGGTATCACCCTTTCTTTTTCGAGCATTTCTAGCCGTTTGATCGGGTGATCTCTTGCGTCAGCGGTCCTCCTTCATCAGACTCCCGAGATCATGCCACGTCACTGCAGAGCCAACCGCCAGATTTCCTCCACGTCACCTGCAAAAGTAAGTGAGAAAAGGACAAAATACGCAGGTGAGTCACCCTTCTCCTTTGCGCGAATAAGAGAGCGCCACGTCGCTCTCTTATTCTCTCTTCGTGGTCAACAAAGGCGGCGCCCTCACTCGCGCAAGTAAGTAAAAATTAAATACTATTTTAATAGGGAAAACATTCTAAGGAATCTGCGGCGATTACTTTCGCCACAGATTCCTCATCGAGCGCCAATAAGGGAGCGCCACGTCGCTCTCTTATAAGGCTTAAAGAGAAAACGACAAAATGAAGCTAAACAAAAGGACAAAAGCTGGAATAAAATAAAACGACGAAACGAAGAAATAAAACGACGAAACGACGAAATAGGAAAAGGACAAAACGCCTAAGTAAGGCTAAGCGACAAAACATGCGCCTCTCTCTTTCCTCCTTCGCATCAACGATGACGGCGCCATCCACATCATCTGCACGGTGAGTACGTCAAACAAGCTAACTTTTATAATAATAATAAAATAATAATAAATCTAACTAAAAATGCCGCCACCAGATTGCGACACGTGTCGCGATCTGGTGGCTTCTACCTGACTTACCCTGTACTTCCGAAAAGTGTAGATATGCCCTTGACGCTCATAAATAGGCAAGAAATGATTAAATTAATTAAACATATACCCTAAAATTCATTTAAATCATTTCTAAAATTCTAAAAGATATATATCTTGCTTTCACAATTCATTTGCTTGTCAATTTATAATCTGAAGCAAGATTGAGCAATTTAATCATAATAACACATAAATATATTCTTTTTAGGCCAAATGTTCATGAAAATTCAGAGTTAAATGTCATAGATTTATGTGTTATCAAGAGGTACGATCTCGTTGATTGCTTGAGCGTCCACTTGACTGGTAATCATAAGAGAAAATCAACGACGTTGCTGACGGTTAGTGGCGGACTGAGCCGATCCGGCTTCACGTCCGTTAATATTCACTCGATGTGATGACGAGAAGAAATATAGTGGACAAAACTAGCGGCTCCTTCAATAAGGTCGGTCCAGTAAGCGCTGTTGCTCCTTTCCTTTGAAGTTTTTGGAGACGAATGTAGGATCGAACACAATAGCAGGATTAATGGACGAGAGGAAGGAACCGATGGTGACAATGCATGAAGAATAGTGCGAAGGTGATTATTTCTTCACGAATTACTCCTTTGGAACCAGTCATGTCTGACAATGTTCCCATCGTTAGGATTGTTGGTGAATATTGTGGAAGGCTTCTTGTGTCCTCAACGCGCTCACAACATTTGAAAGATGAAGGAGTGAGCTTGCCGATCCTGTGATGACAGTAGCAGTGTGGTGTTGATAGGATATACCCATAGTCCGAGACATCCTGATATCCTCTATTGTCTGAGCTTTCAATAGTTGCAATTGTCAGAGGATAGGTAATATGTCCTGTGATGATAAGTAACCGTGATCCCGTGAAGGATGAGGAGCTTGACGAAGTCAGCTCCCGAATTCAGGTAATTGTGGCTCAATGAAGCGTCTTTCAATGCTTAACGCCTGTAGAAAGAGATGAGTGGAATGTTCGATAATGGATTTGTTCCAAATAGGGAGTAGTTGACTTTGAATAATCTTCTATTGAGCAACCTCTATCATCGTTGACGTGTCGTTTTTGTGCGTCATTAAAACACAAAGACGATGGTCAAACAAAATTTATAAAACCGAACTCACAAAGACAAGATATAATAATCAAGTATCGGGTAAGTATCGGGTCAATCCACAGAGAGCAGGGTTGACTTTAATCGCACAGTTGACTTTGTCAAACTTAGGTTTAAAAGGAGTTTTAAATGAGAGAAAATAAGATGTAAGATATGGAAATGATATAAATAAGGTAAATAAGAAGTTTTAAGAATTGAAATCTCAGATTTGACAGAGAAAAGTCAAAAGTCAAAGTCAAAGCGTTGACTTTGACCAACAGTAGGTGTTCTGCAAAATCAAAGAATCAAACAGAGTCAGAAAATTAGATATTTGGAAACTAAAGAGAAAATGGAATTTATTGATATAAATTTCGTAATTTTTGGATAAGAAATGGATTTATTATGAATTATTGAAAATCAATGATCAGAAAATCCCCGAAATTAACACCTCATAGGAAATCTTCAAATTGAATGCCCAAATGAAATCCAAATCTTGAAATTTTTATGTCCATGGAAAGCTAAGAACCAGAGGAATCCAACAAGACTAAAATTATCAAATTCTGATCTGTAAATCAAAAGTAATTGACCCCGAAAGTTAACGTTTGACTTCTGATGAAAGATGAACAGCCCTTGGTCAAATGTCAAATTGTAGGGTCATGTGAAGTCAGAATTTGATGAATTGCTATCCACGGAATGCTGATGAAAAGATAAATCCAAAAAAACCAAAATCAAGTGATTTGGAATTATAATCAGGGAGATATCCTATTTTCAAAATCAGCAACTTTTCGGACCTAAAATTGGGGAAAATGAAGAACACTATGAACTAATTTGCAAAATTAAACTTCTAAATCTAATAAAAACTCAAATTACCTCCTGATAATCGATCGAATCTCACTACTAACCCGATTGCCGCAAGGATGGGGCTCCAATTCTCATGGATTGAAGCGAATTTGCTCGGATTCTTCCTCGTGGACGTTCGGAATTCAAGGGGTAAATTCGATGAAATCAAGGAGAAATTCATGATCAATCCCGCTCCAATTGCTTCACAATCGAGTCTAAACGCGGGGGGAACACGATGAACTAGAGATCTTCCTCGAAACTCGCTTAATTTCTTCACGAGTCGATCAAAAGTTCAAGAACAAGAGAAGATATTTTTTTGTAGTTGGTTTGATTAATAGATTGATAAAAGAGGAAATAAATGTCCTAAGATTAACACATAAACCCTAAGTGTCGGTCAATCCGTCTAATCGTGACGCCGTCATCATTATTCTACAGGAGCTTGAATTACCGCCCAAGCTTGGCGTTTATCATGGTAGAATAATGAGCTTAATAAGCAACTAGAACTCGCATAGTATCAACCTTGCCCCCTATCCTCAGTCCTCACGGGGCTAAGACCCTAGCCCTAGCCTTGAGCGGGGATCTCAGTGACAAGGCCCTCTAACTTTCTCAAGATCGATTCAACCGATGGTGATTAATTCTAAATACGATAAGAAGATAAAACCTGATCCACCGGTGCTCACTTGGCCTTTCGACACGAAACACTCTTGCCATGGAACAAGCGATCACAAAAGAGGATACGAAGAAGCAAGTCGGGTATCTAGATGCACTCGGTTCGTCACGCCGCACAATCCTAGATACCAGGCAAACGCACAAGAACATAAGAAGAACAAACGATAATTAAACATACCTAGATAGTTGATCCCTAGCAGCCTTGATCCCAATGGCCAACCTCCAAAAGGAGGCCAACTATAAGATGAATTTTACATTGGAGATGAGGCCTATTTATAGATAAGTTTGTGCGAAAATTGGTGGATCTTGGCCCACGACGCGGATTTCACTCCGTGTGATTTCAGCCGTCGGATCGCGCAAAATTGGTGGCCCACGACGCGGATTTCACTCCGTGTGATTTCAGCCGTCGGATCGCGCGAAATTGGTGGCTCGTCACGCGAATTTCACTCCGTGTAATTTCAGCCGTCAGATTGCGCATAATCGGTGGGATCGTGGCCTATGACGCGGATTCCACTGCATGTGATTTCAGTCGTCCAATTGCGCGATTTGATCCCGACCGTCCGATTGCGCGATTTAATCCTGACCGTCCGATTGCACGATTTAATCCCGACCGTCCGATTGCGTGATTTAATCTTGACCATCCGATTGCACGATTTAATCCCGAAAAATCAAAATAAAATCCAGAAAATACTATAAAATTAAGAAATTCATAAATTCATTTGTATAACTCCTTTTTAACTCAAATTTTCTCCATTGGATCACAAATTTTTCCTTTTTAACATCATGTCATTTAAAATATATTTTCAGAGAAGAAATCAAGATGAATTAGAATTTACTTAAATCATTTCTCACTAAACATTCTAAATCATAAATTCATCTTGAAATTATCCTTCCAAACATTTACTAAAGTTAAAAATCATTCAATACAAGAGATTAACTTCTATTAATTTAAACTTAACAAAAGATTAATCATCTATTAAACATGAAATTATCCCTAATTTATGCATAAATATCAACTTTAGTGAAATGACATGCCAATGGAGAAAATTCCTAAAAAGTATGATAACATGCATCATATTCACATTAAATAAGCATGAATATGAGTTAATTAGGATAAGAATTCAAGTTATAAATGCATGTTATCACTCGCGTAGGGCTTTGACTAGAAAGAGAGCTCAACTGTCTTCATAAGCCGTTGAGATGTTGTTCACGTGAGAGATAGTTTATTATTAGAGAACCTGATGAGACTTCTTCTTCTCCTTGAATAGTGATGATGTCGCTTAGATGATACGTAATCATGGCTTGACAATGAGGGTTCTTTCCTCAGTTGGAGCTGCATATCATCTTATAAAACTTCTCCATGCTGGACAATCATCATGATTGCATGGGTTTAATCTTGCTGGAGCTTTTATTTTGAAGTAGAGTCTGAGGGTATTTTTTTCCATAAATGATAGTACATAGATCTCTCCTATAATTCTAAATATGGGTGGGATTCAAGGAGAGATGGGTTTATCTAATTCTAACAAAGATGTTTATCTAATATTTTGAGATCTTTTATTTAAACAAGGTACCTATGATATAGTGAGTATAATATGGATGATGAGGAACCTATATCAAGGTGAGAGGTGGTTGACTTGGTCCAAAGATGGAGTTCTAGGTATTATAGGGAGTAAAGCTTAACTTTATATGACCAAGCCAATCTTTCAATCAGGGTAAAATGGGAAAAGGAGGGAAGATAATTCCCTTTGAATCTACACTCTCTTTCAATGTCTTGGAGAGGTCTTCTTCATTCCTTTCATGAATGGATAGTTTCTCAAACTTGTGAATAAGGAGGAGTATGCTCTTTTGTTGGTTTTGAGAATGAATTCTCTTCCTTAATTCATACCTAGGCTCACTTGGAACCCTTGTGTTCTTGTGTTGAGATAATTCTCCATCATAATGCGTGTAGGAAATCATTAGGAACTCGTATGATATTTCCATTAGCTTTGCCAAGGATTTCATCGCATCTCATTCCTTGAGTCAATCTCCTCAAATACCAAGGGTGGATGATCCCATCTTGATCACATGATCATTTTCCTAGACTTCATGTCGTATCCAATATATGAAGTTTTTAGAGATCCCGTGGCTAGAGATTCATAATTCATAATCAAAACATGATCATCCATCCACAATATGTCTTTGGTGTCTCAAGTCAAAGGAGCACATACACAACCGTGATATGAATTAACTTGATTGACAGTCAGGTATAATTACCATTTGAGGATTCATATGGATCAATTCAGTGAACTCTTTCTCCAAAGAGTACCCACTCTCTATCCTTGGTGTCTCCACACCAATGGATATAGGATCATCCATACTCATCATATGTGTCGGATTTGGCGACCAATATGATGAGATCCATCAAGGCGAATGGTACCTGGGAGCTTCTCGACCTACCACCCCGCCAACGACCAATTGGGCTCAAGTGGGTCTTCAAGACAAAGAAAGATGCCGTCGGGATCACCACCAAACATAAGGCTCGACTCATCGCAAAAGGGTATGTGCAGCGCCAAGGGATTGACTACGATGAAGTATTTGCTCCGGTGGCAAGGCTCGAGTCGATTTGGCTCTTGTTGGCACTCGCGGCGAACAAAGGCTGGCCCATCAATCACATGGATGTAAAGTCGGCCTTCCTAAATGGCGAGCTTCGGGAGGAAGTCTACGTCGCTCAGGCACCGGGTTTCGTGGTGGCTGGAAAGGAGCATAAAGTACTGCGCCTGATCAAGGTGCTGTACGGTCTACATCAAGCCCCTGCACGCATGGTACGCCAAAATTGGACGCCTCCCTGGCGTCGCTCGGGTTCCACCGCAGCACCTCCGAACACGTAGTGTACACTCGCGGCAAGAATTCACATTGATTGATCGTGGGCGTTGACGTGTCGTTTTTGTGCATCATTAAAACACAAAGACGATGGTCAAACAAAATTTATAAAACCAAACTCACAAAGACAAGATATAATAATCAAGTATTGGGTAAGTATCGGGTCGATCCACACAGAGCAGGGTTGACTTTAATCGCAGAGTTGACTTGGTCAAACTTAGGTTTAAAAAGAGGTTTTAAATATAAGAAAATAATATGTAAGATATGGAAATGGTATAAATAAGGTAAATAAGAAGTTTTAAGAATTGAAATCTCGGATTTGACAGAGAAAAGTCAAAAGTCAAAGTCAAAGCGCTGACTTTGACCAATAGTAGGTGTTCTGCAAAATCAGAGAACCAAACAGAGTCAGAAGATTATGAAAAGTATATATATGGAAACTAGAGAGAAAATGGAATTTATTGATATATATTTCGTAATTTTTGGATAAGAAATGGATTTATTATGAATTATTGAAAATCAATGATCAGAAAATCCCCGAAATTGACACCTCAGAGGAAATCTTCAAATTGAATGCACAAATGAAATCCAAATCTTGCAATTTCTATGTCAATGGAAAGCTAAGAACCAGAAGAATCCAACAAGACCGAAATTATCAAATTCTGATTTATCAATCGAAAGTAATTGACCCTAAAAATCAACGTTAAATTGGTCAAACGTTAAATTGGAGGGTCAAATGAACTCGGAATTTGATGAATTTGCTATCCACGGAAAGCTGATGAAAAGAGGAATCCAATGAAACCAAAATCAAGTGATTTGGAATTATAATCAAAGAGATATCCTATTTTCAAAATCAGCGACTTTTTGGACCTAAAATTGGGGAAAATGAAGAACACTATGAACTAATTTGCAAAATTAAAGATCTAAACCTAATAAAAATACAAATTACCTCTTGATAATCGATCGAACCTCACTACTAACCTGATTGCCGCAAGAATGGGGCCTCAATTCTCGTGGATTGAAGCGAATTTGCTCGGATTCTTCCTCGTGGACGTTCGGAATTCAAGGGGAAAATTCTATGAAATCAAGAGATGAAATCGTGATTATCATGCTTCAATGGCTGCGTCTCTACACTCTTGGAAGCAGAGGATCACGAGAAACTTAAGACCTTTCCTCGAAACTTGCTTAATTTCTTCACGAGTCGATCAAAAGTTGAAGAACAAGAGAGGGGAAATACATGCTTTTCAAAGAGAAATTTGGCCCGAAGATCATGGGTCATTGGAGCGGTCGTGGAGGCGATTTGCACGGGTGGTGGGAGCGGTTCCACTTGGCGAGGACGCGGCTCCACTTTCGCGATGATTTTGACCGAATTCAGCGGTGGATTTAGTCCCCATTTCCACAATTTTAGCACCACGATCGGCCACGATCGGGCCACGATCGGGCTTCGATCGTGGTCCTAGGTCTCCGTCGATCTTCGTCGGATCAAGTAGGGGCGATTCCGCAGCAGAAGGCGTGCGATCGCGGCTCGATCGGACCGCGATCGTGGGGATCTTCCATGCATGGTCTGCGCCGTCCGATGATGCTCCAGCTGGATGGACGATCGCGATTGGTCTGATCCCGTGCGCCGCGATCGTGAGGCGAATCCACCGCTGGCCGTCCGATGGAGCCGTGATCAAACCGCGATGGCGATCCGTCATATCTGGTGCCTCCACGTGTCATCAGGTAAGCCTCTTGATCACTTCACTTATGCCCAATTTTTAAGCACGTGTTTCTGATGAAGATCGCGTGGACTCCGGTCCACGCGATCGAGGCCTTTTGCCTAGATCTGACGCTCACAGTGTCGCCACGTCACCTGCAAAAGGTAAGACGTGTGGGACATAGTCCCACACGGGAAAAAGACTGAGATGTGACGCGGTTAAATAGGGGAGTGGATTCCCCTATTAACTGTCGTCACTATCTCCTCTCTTACCTACCTTACGCGTGGCGCCCCACACGGGCACCCACGTGTGCTCGCTGCTGTCGCGTGGCCCTTCGCCACGTGGTCGCGCGGTGCGCCTCCTGCGCTCCACGTGGGCCACCCGCGGCCTGCCACGTCAGAGCCGTGTCGCCTCTGCGCGGTGGCCCGCGTGCCACGTGTCGCGTCGCCGGTTTCCCCGCTCGCCACGTCAGCCTGCAGGTTAGTAAACTCCCTTTTTCTCGATTTTAAATAGGAAAATTCACTTTAAAAATCAAACAAAATTTGGAAAAATAGCATAAAACTAAAGAAATTCATATTTCTCAAAATACAACTCCTTTTTAATTGAAATTTTCTCCATTGGATCATAAATTCTTTCCTTTTTAATATTATGCCATTTAAAACATATTTAGAAAGAAGAAATCAAGATGACTTATAATTTACTTAAATCATTTCTCATTAAACATTTTAAATCATAAATTCATCCTAAAATCATCCTTCCAAACATTTACTAAAGTCAAAACTCATTCCATAATAGAGATTAATTTCTATTCATTTAAACAAAAGATTAATCATCTATTAAACATAAAATTATCCCTAATTTATGCATAAACATCAACTTTAGTGAAATGACATGCCAATGGAGAAAATTCCTAAAAAGTATGATAACATGCATCATATTCGCATAAAATAAGCATGAATATGAGTTAATTATGATAAGAATTCAAGTTATAAATGCATGTTATCACACCCCCCAACTTAAATCATTGCTAGTCCCTTAGCAATGGAAAGAGAAAAATTATGAAATAGGACTAACAAGCTTAGAAAGCCATGGGTTGAGCATTGATAGAATCTGAAATGAATGTTCTACCTTAAATGATGCCAAGGAGAAAGTAATGTACTAGAAACTAAGGCTGCACGTCAGCCTGCATTTTGACGTGTCGTTTTCGTGCGTCGTTAAAACACAAAGACGATGGTCAAACAAAATTTATAAAACCGAACTCACAAAGACAAGATATAATAATCAAGTATTGGGTAAGTATCGGGTCGATCCACAGACAGCAGGGTTGACTTTAAATGTAGAGTTGACTTGGTCAAACTTAGGTTTAAAAGCAGTTTTAAATAAGATAAAATAAGATGTAAGATATGGAAATGATATAAATAAGGTAAATAAGAAGTTTTAAGAATTGAAATCTCGGATTTGACAAAGAAAAGTCAAAAGTCAAAGTCAAAGCGTTAATTTTGACCAATAGTAGGTGTTCTGCAAAATCAGAGAATCAAAAAGAGTCATAAGATTACGAAAAGTAGATATTTGGAAACTAGAGAGAAAATAGAATTTATTGATATATATTTCATAATTTTTGGATAAGAAATGGATTTATTATGAATTATTGAAAATCAATGATCAGAAAGTCCTCGAAATTAACACCTCAGAGGAAATCCTCAAATTGAATGCCCAAATGAAATCCAAATCTGTCAATGGAAAGCTACGAACCAGAGGAATCCAACAAGACCAAAATTATCAAATTCTGATTTGTAAAGCAAAAGTAATTGACCCCAAAAGTTAACGTTTGACTTCTGATGAAAGATGAACAGTCCTTGGTCAAATGTTAAATTGGAGGGTCAAATGAAGTCGGAATTTGATGAATTTGCTATCCACGGAAAGGTGATGAAAAGAGGAATCCAATGAAACAAAATTAAGTGATTTGGAATTATAATCAAAGAGATATCCTATTTTCAAAATCAGCGACTTTTCGGACCTAAAATTGGGGAAAATGAAGAACACTATGAACTAATTTGCAAAATTAAAGATCTAAACCTAATAAAAAAACAAATTACCTCTTGATAATCGATCGAACCTCACTACTAACCCGATTGCCGCAAGAATGGGGCCTCAATTCTCGTGGATTGAAGCGAATTTGCTCGGATTCTTCCTCGGGGACGTTCGGAATTCAAGTGGAAAATTCTATGAAATCAAGAGATGAAATCGTGATTATCATGCTTCAATGGCTGCGTCTCTACACTCTTGGAAGCAGAGGATCACGAGAACTTAAGACCTTCCTCGAAACTCGCTTAATTTCTTCACGAGTCGATCAAAAGTTAAAGAACAAAGAAGAACTACATCTCATTTTAAAGAGGAAATTAGGCTCGAAAACGTGGGCAATGGAGGCGATCGTGGAGGCGGTTTGATGGCGTCAAGGGGGCGATTCCATGGGCATAAGTCGTGGCTTCAATTCCGCGACGAATCGGTGTGAATTTGCCTTTAATTTGGCTTCCAAATAGCGGCGATTTCCGCCACGATCACGCCACGATCACGCCACGATCGGGCCGCGATCGGGCCACGATCGTGGTCCTGATCCTTCATCGATCGCCTGCCGATCGATTGGAGACGATTCCCCAAGGAAAGAACTGCGATCGCGGCTCGATTGCACCGCGATCGCGGCTCGATGCGGCTCGATCGGACTGCGATCGTGGGTTCTTCCACGCCTTGTCCGCGCCGTCCGATCGTGTTTCAGGTGAGCGGACGATCGGGATTAATCTGATCCCGTATACCACGATCATAGGTAACGTTCACCGCTAGCCGTCCGATGACTTGATGATCGCCTCGCGACGAAAGATCGGGCGCTCCTGGAGATACCACCTGGCGATCGCGTATCCCTCCAATCGCGGCCACTTAACTTCAGTTTCCTGCACGTGTTGTAAATCCGATCGCGTGGACTCAAGTCCACGCGATCGACGCCTTGCGATTGTAGTCGACCGGATCTGACGCTCGTCGTGCCGCCACGTGTCCTGCAAGGTAAGAACCATGTGGGAATATAGTCCCACACGGAGAAAAGAAAATCCGCTGGCGCGTATAAATAGGGGAGTGAAGTCCCCTATTAATTGTCATTTTCCTCTCTCTTACCGAACCTGCACGTAGCGCCCCACACGGGCGCCCACGTGGCCGCGTGGCCTCCCTGCCACTTGGCTGCGCCCGCCCTGTGCGCCTCCTGCGCGGGCCACCCGGGCGCTGCCACGTGGCCTCGGTGCCGCGTCGCAACCCGAGTTGGTCCCGCGTGCCACGTCAGCCCGTAGCGTCACCACGTCAGCACCTACAGGTAATAAAATCCCTTTTTCGCGATTTTGTTAATAGAAAATAAGTCTAAAATAAATAAAAATCAAATAAAAATACGGAAAAAGGGCATAAAACTTCAGAAATTCATAATTTAAAATATACAACTCCTTTTTAATCCAAATTTTCTCCATTGGATCACAAATTCTTCTCTTTTTAATATCATATCATTTAAAATATATTTTGAAAGAAGAAATCAAGATGAATTAAAATTTACTTAAATCATTTCTCATTAAACATTTTAAATCATAAATTCATCCTAAAATCATCCTTCCAAACACTTACTAAAGTCAAAACTCATTCAATAACAGAGATTAACTTCTATTCATTTAAACAAAAGATTAATCATCTATTAAACATGAAATTATCCCTAATTTATGCATAAATATCAACTTTAGTGAAATGACATGCCAATGGAGAAAATTCCTAAAAAGTATGATAACATGCATCATATTCACATAAAATAAGCATGAATATGAGTTAATTAAGATAAGAATTCAAGTTATAAATGCATGTTATCACACCCCCCAACTTAAATCATTGCTAGTCCCTTAGCAATGGAAAGAGAAAAAAGTATGAAATAGGACTAACAAGCTTAGAAAGCCATGGGTTGAGCATTGATAGAATCTGAAATGAATGTTCTACCTTAAATGATGCCAAGAAGAAAGTAATGTCCTAGAAACTCAAGATCAAGGCATTCCTCCAGCAAGCACTTTAATCCACCAAATAAACCAAGAATACTCTTGCTCTACATACTAATAGAATATACATAATTAAAAGAAATTCATCATACCAAACCAATCGTTGCTTCCTCCTTGCACTATGGACATGAATGATAAGGGCACAAGAAGTAGAAACAAGTATCATCCTTATATACATAGTGGTTATAAATAGAGTAGGCTAAAACACATGGGAGGTAGCTTACCATTCTAATTCTACTTTTTTTTTTCTTTCTTTCCTCCTAATTCTATTTTTTTTTATTTTTCTTTCTTTCTAATTCGACTTTATTCATCCTAATTCTACTTGCTGCAAGCCTTTTTCAAGAAGGAGATTAGAGAATTCAGAATTTAAAATTTTCAAGGCTTTTTATGCAACTTTATTGAAAAACAAGATACTTCATTTCATGGTGCTCATCCTACCCATGTGTCGTCCTTAGTAGACATGCAGCTTATTCCCCCGAAGAGGTTTTGGTATCTCTATGGATCAGGGAGCTTCACTATGTCAATAATATTAATTCCAACAAAGGATGATACAAGCTACGACTTGCTATGGAAATTGGAAGGATGTGCGTGCAAGGAGTCATTAACTCAAAGTTTAGAAAGAAGAATGAGTAGATGAGAAGTATAGTAAGTTTTGAAAAATCATACTATGAGCTTGAGTACACCCTTAGTTTGGATTTTATGGCTCCCCAAAGGAATACCTAGATCCCTAATTCCATCGACTCTACCATCTCCTCAACATACACTTAAGGTTGCTCTTCCCACAACTTTCTAAACAAATGGAGGTGTAAATGGACTCTACGTTTTTCTTTTTCATGTGTTTTTGAAAAGATCATGTTGCTGTTCACATGTTTGAAAATCAGATCATGCATAGAATACTAAATGAAGAGATGCAAAAATTTTGAAAAATTCTAAGTTTTCTAGAAAACTCCCCCCCATGCTCATTCCTTTTATTGTCCTCAATAAAACTCAACATGCTCATGGAAAAATGATAACAATCAATATACATGGCATGCAACATCAGTAAAAGAAAAAGAAGCATAAGAGGAAAAAGAAAAACTTAGTGGGAATTTTGCATCGGTTGCATTCTTTTCTTCATTTTTGGAGTTGCTTTAGAGCTGAATTTCTTCTTTTTATGTGCCCTTTTCCTTTGTACCTAAAAAAACTTATAAAGAAACAACAACAAACATCAAAGCAAACAACAAGTATAAAAGTAAAAACAAATGCTAAATAAGAACAAAAGTAGAAAAGAAATGGGAAGATAGAGATAAGGATGGGTTGCTGATAACATGCGATATTTATATCATAAAATATGATTTTTGATGCATATTTAAGTATAAATGATTTCATTTTCATGCATGTTATCATACTTATATGTATTTTTCTATTATTATATGAAAAGTCACTATATTCTCAAAAATACTTTAAATAAGGGTTAAAAATAATGATTTTAAGATGAATAAATTATCTTTATTTTGAGATTATAGATGTTTTTAGAGTTAAAATAATGAGAGAAAGCCTTTATAGACATTTATTTATATTTTTCCTAAGTTAAAAATCTCTTAAAAAAATAACTATATTTTTTTGAAATAAAATTTAAAAACTCTCATTATTTATTAATTTTGACTTTTTAGAATAATAGATAATTAAATTTTGGATCAAATGAAAGAAATTTGGATTAATTCGGAGTTATATATTAAAAGTTATGAATTTTCTATTTTTAGGGATTTTTTCCGGATTTTTAAAACTGTTTTTCTTATTTTATTTTCGATTTTTAATAATAAAAATAAATAAAAAAATTAAAAAAGGGGGCGCGGGGCCCGCGTGGATGCGACGTGGCACGCAAGGCCACGTGGCAGCGCCACGCGGACCCGCGCAGCGCCTACGTGGCGCGTAATATATTATAGTATATTATTATTATATATATAAGAAAAGGGTTCTTCAACCTCGCCTAGATGGGGAGGGTATTAAGCCTCTTAAATGTCGGGCCTTATATACCCAACATTCTCTCTTATTTCTTTCCGTGTGGGACTAAGTTCCACACGTTCTTTTGATGCAGGTGACGTGGCGCGACGATGGGCGTTGGATCGGGCGGAGCAAAGGATCTCACGCGTTGATCGCGTGGACCAGCGGACCATGATCAATCATATAAACACGTGCTATTTAAAGGGAGTTATAACGGCCAGATCGAACGCGACGTGGCTGACGGAGGAGCGTCGATCGTGTGGAGCGCGGACCACCCGATCTGATCAGGAGCACGTGCGTAAATCAGGGCGTTATAACGGCCAAGATTAAAAGCTGGCGGGGAGCATCGCGATCGTCAGATCAAGATCCAACGGACGCGATTTTAAGCGTTTTTAAAACGCTTATTGACGGATCAAATCGTGACTGTCGATCACGATCCGACGGTCACGACTTAATTGAAACGGTCCACGATGGACCGTTTCATCGTAACCGTCGCTCGAAACGATCGGACGGTTACAAATTTTCGCCCTATAAAACTAAGTGTTCTTCGTCGTTCTTAAGCATCCGAGTTTGAGATTCAATCTAATTGACTGTCAAGACACCTCTCTCTCTCGTTTCTCTCAATCCCATCGTGTTCCTCTTCAATTTCCGCACTCACGGAGCCCTTGAGATTGAGATTTGGTGAAGTATCGAGTGAGGAATCGACGCTTCAATCTCGTCATCGCGTTCTTGATGTTCTTCGCGATTATTCGCGATAATCACGACGATTTGATCGCAAAACGAGCTTAGTGGAAGCGGTTTTTCATTATCTACCTCCCAATCAAGTTTAATTTCTGTTTAGAATAGGATTTCCATTTCAATTTTGTTAAATTTCCTCTAAAATCGCGATTCCGTCGTTCCGAAAAATCTCTCCACTTCAATTCATGATTTCTCCGCAAAATCAAGTCCGATTTTGACGATTTTTGATTCCGTGGAATCGATTTGAAGTCTAATTTCTTAAAATACTATTTTCCCCAATTTCTTCCATCAATTTCTTGTCCGATTTGACCAAATTCTAAAAGATCACTTGAAAATTCCTAAATTCCCTGTGGATTCGACCCGTATTTACCATTATACCCTTGAATTCGATACATTTTCATCAAATTGGTAAGTTCGGTATTATTTTTGACGCGATACCGCATGAAATCGACGACCTCGCGGTTTCGTCTCGTAAGTTGCCTCCCATCAAGCACTAAGTTTTCAGTTTTTCAGCATGTGCCTCCTCTTGTGCGCTATCAATGTGATCTTGGTTCACATTGAGGGCACGGCTCGACGATGCTTGCCCTAGGTTCCTAGGGTTGGCTAGAGGTTGGAAAGGTAACTCTATTCGCCTCCCATCCCTTTGATCGGTAGAAGCATCGGAGCATTGGGCCTTAGCCCCTTCGACTCTATCAAGTTGGCCGCTAACCGCAGTCAACTTACTCATCATTTGTGCTAATGCACTCATGATAGGATCAGCTGAGGTTGCGGTAGGTGGCACTGCGTGTGACAGTAAACTCTCTTGGGAAAAACGGGAGGCGAACTGTGTCTGCCTCGGGTTCCCCATAAATTGAGGCGTGGATCCAAAGGGCTGATGAAATGAAGTGTGCTGCCCGCTCCGCTGCTGCGCATAAGATGGGTTATTATAATTAGAATAACCCTCATTCGGGTGGTGATACCTACCCGCTTGGCTCAAACCTGCATATGCCATAGGGTTTGGCCGAAATGGAACTGGACCCTGAATTGCCATCACGGGGCAATCCAACTCGACGTGCTCAACATTAGAGCAACATGAATCCGGAGATACATCGCTATGTGATACTGGAGCGAGGCCATCAGCACCCGGTCGGATCTTAAGCGAATCCATGATCAAATTCTGTGCCACGGTCAGTTTTTCAATTTTATCTAAAAGCATACCTGTCTCCGCTGCCTTCGCATCCAACATTCCTCCCTTTGCGGGGGTGCTCCGCCCACCGAAGGATTTAGCCGCATGATGATGGTTATTCTCCGCCACCAACTCGATCAATTCGAGGGCTTCATCCTCATATTTGCTCATGAATGTGCCTCCACTAGCGGCATCAAGCAAATATCTGTCAGGTGCACCTAAACCATCATAAAAAATCTGAGTAATTTCATGCTTAGGTATACCATGATGTGGGCATTGTCTCAAGAGATCTCTAAGTCTCTCCCATGCCTCATAAAAAACCTCACCCGGCCCTTGTGAGAATTCGCGTATGGCGCGTCTCACGGCACTAGTCTTACCTACCGAGTAGTACTTACGCAAAAATGCATCTTCCATATCTCTCCATGAAGCAAACTCACGACCCAAGGTGAAAAACCACTCCTTTGCCCTTTCCTTAAGCGTGAAGGGGAAGAAGCGCATCTTGGCCGTCTCGGAGGGGACATTGTGGAATTGATTGAATTCGCATACCTGGCTGAATTCGTCCACATGTCTATATGCGTCCTCCGATGGTAGTCCATAAAAGATGGGTAAAAGGCCAAGAATATGTGAGTCAATTTTAAAATTGGCACCTCATTGAAGAGGGGCATTGACTCGCGTAGTCTGCCTTTGGACGACCGGTCTAGCGTAATCGCTGAGGCGTCGTCTCACTCCCTCGGTAGGAAGAGGGGCGTCCATATGTTCTCCTCGCTCTGGTGTGGCGGGGACTCGCATAGAATCAATAGAAGCCTCTGATAGAGCTATGGAATGTATGGATGTGTCGAAGAGGTCCTCATACAAGGAGTTGTTCCTTGTATGCCTCGTGGATCGCAGATTATGGTGTCCTTGTCGTCCTCCTTTGTTCCAAGGATGCCTATTCATATCTAAAGCCAAAAGATCACGAAACAGCAAGTATATATATAAGAAAGTCAGAAAAGAGTGAGACGAAAAGGATGATGTTCAAATGAGAAATGCTTTCACTTAATCCACCAAAAAGATAGATCAAGCTACACATTATCAAAAAGCACACCAATAAAGATAATAATACTAATAACTCACTGATAACAGAGAATGAATCTCAGATATATCAAAATCGACGTCTCGATTAGATGAAAAACACAAATTAGACTACCAAAATTGCACCAAAACTATCAAATAATGGGCAAAATTAGGTAATCTTACCTTGCTATACCTTTTCCACCACTGATAAGGTCTGATAAATTCTCTGCAGGTCAGTAAACAACAGAAAGACAAAAACCTAAATATGATCAAGAAATCAAGCAATCAAATCAATAACGCATGCTCCCCGGCAACGGCGCCATTTTGACGTGTCGTTTTCGTGCGTCGTTAAAACACAAAGACGATGATCAAAAAAAATTTATAAAACCGAACTCACAAAGACAAGATATAATAATCAAGTATTGGGTAACTATCGAGTCGATCCACAAAGAGCAGGGTTGACTTTAAATGCAGAGTTGACTTGATCAAACTTAGGTTTAAAAGCAGTTTTAAATAAGATAAAATAAGATGTAAGATATGGAAATGATATAAATAAGGTAAATAAGAAGTTTTAAGAATTGAAATCTCGGATTTGGCAGAGAAAAGTCAAAAGTCAAAGTCAAAGCGTTGACTTTGACCAATAGTAGGTGTTCTGCAAAATCAGAGAATCAAACAGAGTCATAAGATTACGAAAAGTAGATATTTGGAAACTAGAGAGAAAATGGAATTTATTGACATATATTTTGTAATTTTTGGATAAGAAATGGATTTATTATGAATTATTGAAAATCAATGATCAGAAAGTCCCCGAAATTAAAACCTCAGAGGAAATCTTCAAATTGAATGCCCAAATGAAATCCAAATCTTGCAATTTCTATGTCAATGGAAATTTAAGAACTAGAGGAATCCAACAAAACCAAAATTATCAAATTCTGATTTGTAAATCAAAAGTAATTGACCCTGAAAGTCAACGTTTTACTTCTGATGAAAGATGAACAGTCCTTGGTCAAACGTTAAATTGGAGGGTCAAATGAAGTCAGAATTTGATGAATTTTGCTATCCACGGAAAAGCTGATGAAAAGAGGAATCCAATGAAACCAAAAATCAAGTGATTTGGAATTATAATCAAAGAGATATCCTATTTTCAAAATCAGCGACTTTTCGGACCTTAAATTGGGGAAAATGAAGAACACTATGAACTAATTTGCAAAATTAAAGATCTAAACCTAATAAAAAAACAAATTACCTCTTGATAATCGATCAAACCTCACTACTAACCCGATTGCCGCAAGAATGGGGCCTCAATTCTCGTGGATTGAAGCGAATTTGCTCGGATTCTTCCTCGGGGACGTTCGGAATTCAAGGGGAAAATTCTATGAAATCAAGAGAAGAAATCGTGATTATCATGCTTCAATGGCTGCGTCTCTACACTCTTGGAAGCAGAGGATCAAGAGAACTTAAGACCTTCCTCGAAACTTGCTTAATTTCTTCACGAGTCGATCAAAAGTTAAAGAACAAAGAAGAACTACATCGCTTTTTAAAGAGGAAATTAGGCTCGAAAACGTGGGCAATGGAGGTGATCGTGGAGGCGGTTTGATGGCGTCGAGGGGGTGATTCCATGGGCATAAGTTGTGGCTTCAATTCCGCGACAAATCGGTGTGAATTTGGCTTTAATTTGGCTTCCAAATAGCCGCGATTTCCGCCACGATCGAGCCACGATCGGGCCGCGATCGGGCCACGATCGTGGTCCTGATCCTTCATCGATCGCCTGCCGATCGCTTGGAGACGATTCCCCAAGGAAAGAACTGCGATCGCGGCTCGTTCGCGGCTTGATCGGACCGCGATCGTGGGTTCTTCCACGCCTTGTCCGCGCCGTCCGATCGTGTTTCAGGTGAGCGGACGATTGGGATTAATCTGATCCCGTATACCACGATCATAGGTAACGTTCGCCGCCAGCCGTCCGATGACTTGATGATCGCCACGCGACGAAAGATCGGGCGCTCCTGGAGATACCACCTGGCGATCGCGTATCCCTCCGATCGCGGCCACTTAACTTCAATTTCCCGCACGTGTTGTAAATCCGATCGCGTGGACTCAAGTCCACGCGATCGATGCCTTGCGATTGTAGTCGACCGGATCTGACGCTCGTCGTGCCGCTAGTGTCCTGCAAGGTAAGAACCGTGTGGGAACATAGTCCCACACGGAGAAAAGAAAATCCGATGGCGCGTATAAATAGGGGAGTGAACTCCCCTATTAATTGTCATTTTCCTCTCTCTTACCGAACCTGCACGTGGCGCCCCACACGGGCGCCCACGTGGCCGCGTGGCCTCCCTGCCACTTGGCTGCGCCCGCCCTTTGCGCCTCCTGCGCGGGCCACCCGGGCGCTGCCACGTGGCCTCAGTGCCGCGTCGCAACCCGGGTTGGTCCCGCGCGCCACGTCAGCCGTAGCGTCGCCACGTCAGCACCTACAGGTAATAAAATCCCTCTTTCGCGATTTTGTTAATAGAAAATTACTCTAAAATAAATATAAATCCAATAAAAATACGGAAAAAGGGCATAAAACTTCAGAAATTCATAATTTAAAATATACAACTCCTTTTTAATCCAAATTTTCTCCATTGGATCGCAAATTCTTCTCTTTTTAATATCATATCATTTAAAATATATTTTGAAAGAAGAAATCAAGATGAATTAAAATTTACTTAAATCATTTCTCATTAAACATTTTAAATCATAAATTCATCCTAAAATCATCCTTCCAAACACTTACTAAAGTCAAAACTCATTCAATAATAGAGACTAACTTCTATTCATTTAAACAAAAGATTAATCATCTATTAAACATGAAATTATCCCTAATTTATGCATAAATATCAAATTTAGTGAAATGACATGCCAATGGAGAAAGTTCCTAAAAAGTGTGATAACATGCATCATATTCACATAAAATAAGCATGGATATGAGTTAATTAAGGTGAGAATTCAAGTTATAAATGCATGTTATCAGCCGTCTATGTTGACGACCTTGTCATCACGGGCGAAGATATTGGTGAGCTCTGGCAATTCAAGGAGGAGATGAAGAAGACATTCCAGATGAGCGATTTAGGGCTTCTACGCTACTACCTCGGCTTGGAGGTGAACCAGACTACAACCGGCATTACCATCAGCCAAGGCACATACACAATGAAGATATTGGAGGCAGCAGGGCTGGCAAACTGCAATCCGAGCGTCACACCGATGGAGTCGCGCCTCAAACTCAGCAAGTTTAGCGTTGATCCAGCTGTTGGTGCTATGGAGTACAAGAGAATTGTGGGCGCGCTATGCTACTTAGTGAACACAAGGCCAGATTTGGCGTATACAGTGGGCTACACTTCACGATTTATGGAGAAACTTACCACCGAGCACTTGGTTGCCGTCAAGCCCATATTGAGATATGTCGCAGGGACGGTGAACTATGGATGCCACTACAGGAGAAATGAAGGAAAAACTACTCTCCTCGATTGCACCAATAGTGATCATGGCGCAGACGTTGATGGCTGCAAGAGCACCAGTGGAGTGCTATTCTTCCTCGGCGGGAACATCATCACCTGGCAATCGTAAAAGCAGAAGACTGTGGCTTTGTCCAGCTGCGAAGCGGAATATATTGCAGCTGCGACGGCTTCATGTCAGGGAGTATGGCTGGCGCGCCTCCTTCCAGAGCTCAAGGGGAGAAGAGAGTGGCACCATCACTCTGAAGGTCGACAACCAGTCAAGGATCCAGCTAAGTAAGAATCTTGTCTTTCATGATCGCAACAAGCATATCGATGTCAAGTACCACTACATCCGACAATGCATCGAGGAAGGCAGGGTGGATGTTGAACCAATCAACAGCAAGCTTCAGCTAGCAGACATCATGACGAAGGCTCTTGGGCGAGATCAGTTCTTAGGACTACGCACTAAGCTCGGCCTCGTGGAAATCAAGCAATCGGTGCAAGGCTTAGGGGAGATTTGTTAAACACATTAAGCCTTGTCACAATCACGCATTAGGTTTTTTCATGCATACTCACAAACTCCATCTTCTGTGGATGGCGTGTGCGCGTGGTGAACATGGCGAGATTCCCTTCCACTCTCCAAAATATGTGGAGGCGATGCACATCGTGCAGCGAGGGATGGACACACATCTACACACGATGCGAGAAGCTCTCGTGTTAGACAGTTAGCATAAGCATGTTTCTTTCTTATAAATTGTAGAAGAAGATCAAGAAAAATGGAGCTTTGTCTTGCAACATACATTCCATCTTGCTTTCGTGTCCAGTCTGTGTGTGTACGTGCGGTATTGGTAGGGTGAAAATCGTACTCTCCAGCGACAACGATTGCTGGGAATCCCAACAGTCTCTCCTCGCGACAGAAATTTCCGTCGTGAGAGAGAGAGAGAAAAGGAGAGAAGAGAGAATGAGGGAGAACGTGGAAAGAGAGGGAGAAGGGGGGAGAGAGAGAGAGACAAATCTCTCCTCGCGACAGAAGTTTTCGTCGTGAGAGAGAGAGAGAAAAAGAAAGATACGGAGGCTTTTCCTCCCGCCTCTCCTTTTCTTTATTGAATGAAAAGAAAGAAAGATACGAGAGAGAGAGAGATAATTTCATTCAATACAATTTAATCTGAGGAATACTTTCATTCAATAAAATTCATGATATAAATGCACTTCATAAATATTCTCATGTCAATAAGGGCATTTTAAATAGAAATTTTATTTAATAATAAAATAAAACTATATTCTTGATAAATCCATATCCCTAAATGCTCATAAAATGCTACTAATATATGAAAAATCAAGTATATCCTTTAAAACATAGAAATTATCAATTTAATCATTTTAAATCATGATAACATGCATTTATGATTATATTTTGAAGAAGAAATGCATAAAATGCATGATATTAATGCATAAAATTTCATGTTATCAGTTGCGAACCCAAGAAAATACTGAAGGAATGCCAACGAAGCAGTCCCAAATTTGTCATAAAAAGTTCATCCATCATTGAAACCTTGAAATCATTTGTAAGAGAGTGAGGTGAACCTTTGCTAATGAAATCAGCAATCCAAACACGAAGATATGAATGAAGTCTACTATATCATGCTCGTGGTGCTTGCTTCAGCCCATGTAGAGCTTTCTTCACCTTAAACCTTATATTCTTATACCTTATCAAGAAAACCTTCAACGTGATGAACACAAACATCCTCTTCTAATATCTATTCATGAATGCTGATTTCACATCAAATTGGAATACTTTCTAGTTCAAGCGATCGGTCTATTCCAATAAGAGAAAGAATAATTTGGACCATTTCAAAATGAGCAACGAGTGAAAAGGTTTCATAATACTCCATTACATATTATTAAGCATAAGCTTTTGCAACTAAATTTTTTTATGCCTTTGAATTCTTCCATCAAGGTGATACTTGATGTTGTAGACCCATTTGACTCCAATAACTTCACTTGATGGAGGCAAGTCAACCAAGTCTCATGCAACACTCTTCTCAATAGACACAATCTCCTCTTTAATTTCATTTTCCCACTCTTCTTTACCTCATGCTTTGTTATAACTTCATGGTTCAGTTGGCATAAAAGTAAAACTTACATCATTTATAAATATCTTGAAGAGGTTGTTTGAGGATAAGAGGAATCTTGGATGTTTCTGATGGATATTATGTGGCCTGCAAGGCAATCCCACTTTCATCTTTTGTTTATATTCATTGAAATGAAATTTTCTTCATTGTCATTCTTGTGTGATGTTTGGAATGAAGTCCATGAACATATGCAATGATCAAGTGAATTATGATGAGATCATAATACAACGATCTCTAGTCTTTAAGCATATGTTTTAAATATTCCTATTCTTAGGATATTTGAGAAGGACATCGAATTATCCAAAAAGAATAGCACTATCTGATCTGACTCATATGATGAGTATGGTTGATCCTGTGGCCATCGGTGTTGAGATGCCAAGGATAGATAGCGGGTGCTCTTTGGAGAAAGAGTTCACTGAATTGATCTGTATGAATCCCTGAATGGTATTATGCCAAATTGTCAATCAAGTTGATTCATTTCATGGTTGTGTGCGTGGTCCTTTGACCTGAGACACCACAGACATCTTGTGGATGGATGATCGTGTTTTGATTATGACTTACAAATCCCTAGTCATGGGATCTCCAAAACGTCATAGATTTGATACGACATGAAGTCCTCGAAGGTGATTGAGTGGTTAAGATGGGATCATCCACCCTCGGTATATGAGGAGATCAACTCAAGGAATGAGATACGGTTAAATCCTTGGCCAAGGTAGTGGAAATATTAGAGAAGTTGTTCTCAATGATTTCCTACTCGCATCAGTACTAAATTGAGTGACCGATTAGGGTTTGACAATTAACCATAACCTAAGTCATTCATGAGTCTCTTGTGGATGAAGGATTACATTTACACGGTAACCAATGATAGCAGGGTTCCATGAAAGAGTTCTAATATACTCCATATCTCCTAGAGCATGTGGTGTAGCTTGGCACCAACCGAGCTGGCGACTCAACCTGTCGATTGGGTTAAACCAATCCTTAGTCAATTAATCTATATGTTGATATATTTAATTGATAAGGAGGATCAATAGGTGTTATTGGGCTGATAGAGTCGTTAACAAGTGAGATATATGGACCTAGAGGGTCACACACATAAGGTCAATGGACGTCGGTGGATATAGACATAATAATAAGGGTTTTATGAAAATTTCACATTCCCAAAGTCTATAAATAGGGGGAGAACGACCATAATTGTGGTGCTCATGCAAGCCTGGTGGAACTTCTCCTCCCTCTTCTCTTCCTCTCGTTGTAATGAGTGTTCAAGAGGAGATCTGATCACCCGGAGACTGTGTGGATACCGCTAGAGGCCGGACTCTTGAACGGTTGAATAACTCTTTCAAATGATCCATGAAGGTATGAATTTTATTCTTTACTAGATGATAGGATCACCTAGAATAGATGATGAGATCATCTATTCTTGGGGCTTCAACTCTGTTGAATGTTTTGATTCAACACCTTCCGCTATAATCATTATTTTGGACGAAGACTTGGAGAGTTTTTCGAGCCTTAGATCCCAGCAGTTTCAACTTGGTGTTTCCTTTCAAACCAGAAGTTCTAAAAAGCTTGTTGATTCCATTCATTTTGATTTGTATGATTTACATCCCATTTCCAACAATGATATAAACATACTTTCAAAAAATTTCTTTTTTTGGACCATGCAATTGAAATTTTTTACTTTTGTTAACATAACCAATAAAATTGTATTTTGAAATTTTCTTATCCCTTTTACCATGTCCATTTTCATCAATCAAAGCATATGTACTCCATCAAAAGACTGCTAAATAACTTACATTTGGATTTCTTCCATACCAAGCTTCATATGGAGTCACGTTCATCACAACTTTTGTGAGGGAAATGTTTAAAAGATAAATGGCAACAAATATAGCTTCTACCCAATAATCATGCGGAAAATATTTCTCACTCATCATGGTTCTTGCCATTCCAATATTTTTTTCTATTTCTTCTTTTTAGCTTTGCCATTATATTGTGCCATGTTCCTCATTATTCATTGCCTTCTAATGTCATGTTCTTTACCAAAGAAATCAAATTCATTAGAGAAAAATTCTCCCCCTATATTTGTGCATAGTATGGTTATAGAGAAATCACACATCTTTTCAGGCATTCCTTTACACTCCAAAAACTTTTTAAAAAAATTCAGATTTTTTCTAAGAAAGCATGGGAGAATAATGATAAAAATAAAGATAAAAATACCTTCTCTGATTTTGTAATAAAGTCTTCATTGCTGAGTGCAAGTCAGCATGAATCAATTCTAGAGGTGCATTCACTTCTAAAGCTTCACCTACTGAAAAAGGTTGTCTATATTGCTTGACATAAATGCATCCTTCAAAAATATAATTTTCTAAGGAAATTGATGGCAAGGCACTTATCAATTTTTTCAATAAAATTTTTTAAAAGATTATAGTGCAATTGAGAGTACCTTTGGTGACAAATAGAAGAGTCATCCCCATTTCTAGTCAACTTAGAAAAGTCAAGAAGCTTTCAAAATCTTACTCAAAACATTCTTCCTCCGACCTTTGGAACTATAATTGGAGACATTTGTTTTCTGCTTCCAATCACACATTTATCATCCTCAAAATAAAATTTATATCCCCATTCCATGAGTTTTCCAAAATTCAATAGATTATTGATAACATGCAATATTTGCTTATAATTATATAATTATTAGTACATTTTAATACATAACGCATACCATTCTTATGCATGCTATCATACTTTTAGTGCATATCCATTATTATATGAAATTTGTATTGAAAATCTCAAAATGAATTATTTTTAGGGCTAATAATATAGAAATAAAAAGTTGAATTTTAAATAAATTAGTGTAATCTTATTTGAGATTATATTGGAGTTTTAAATAAAACAATAATAAGAAAAACAAATTCCTATCACTTTCAAATTATTTTATTTATTTTATTAAATAACTTGAGTTTATTTTGGAGTTAAATATTTATTCTATTTTATTTCTTAAATTAATGATTTTTATTTAATTTCTAAGAAAAATATTAGATGAAATTTCTATTTTTTAGAGATTTTTTTAGAAATTTTTTGAATTTATTTGGAAATTTTATTGGATTTATTTTGATCAAAATTATTTTTAAATGCTCTCTAAGTGTGGGCTAATGTGGAAAATCATTTGGCGAGTGTGCTTGCATGGTGATGCCTAAGGATGCCACATGGCGCACAAGTAGCGCAATATTAGGGAAATGATATTAGTGTTAAGTACCCTTAGGTGGATGAATTTAATTATATGGACTACCACTCTGTTTATAGCCCTAAAAAACCTTAATATTTCTGTTGTAGGGGACTATGTTTCTCTATTTTTGGACATAGGTGACATGGTGTGATAAGGGACATTTATGGAGTTAATCGTGGCCATTAATGATCACTTAAGTAGATGGGTACGTGGCCAATTTTCGATTGGGCGACTGTTCAAGTTATAAATCTAGGTGAATCCTAGCCATTCATCATGATAGTTATAATGAATGAGATTCAATGTGACCGATGGGCACATTGTGACAAGCACACACTCAGAGGAATTAGATCAAAATTTGACAGATGCAATTGCTTGACGATTCCCCTATACATTACAACATGGTACGATTCAAATGCTTTGATGGAGATCCAACGATAAAAACTTAACAACAATGATTCGACTCTGTAGATTTTATTGTGACCATTGATCTCATCAAAGAAGAAGATGCGACTATCATGCCAATTTCAAAATGTTATAAATTCTCTCTATTTAATAGTGTATTGACAAAGTGAGATTATGAGATACTTGAAAACACTTTCTCATGTCATAATCATTTCATAGATTTGCTAAAATTATGATTTAAATGTGAATTGATTAGGATAGTGGTGAGTAAGAGTCGAATCCATAGAGAATCAAGGGGCACTTTCAAGATGTATTACAAATTCACTAAATGGGATCATGAATTGGGGTGAGAAATTAGGAAAACTAATATTTTTAAAAAGAAAAATCCAAGACAAATTCACGAAATCAAAAATCACTCTATTTCGATTAATACTTAGAGAAAAGTCAAAGAGCATAATAAGGAGAGAAAAGTTAATTGCGGAGAGAAAAATGATAAAATTAAACTAATCTACTGATTGAAATTAAAATAATGGTATTGGACCAAAAATTAGGAAGAAAACATGTATCACTAGATCAAGGCTTTTCATTCCGCATTTTGAAAAACAAAAAATTAGAGTTCAAGCAGAAAATTCTTCCATCTCCCTCAACAAAATCTTGATATCAAGAACTCCTTGGACAGAAAAATGAGTCTAGTAGAGGATGAAAAAGAAGAGATTCAAGGATTTTATTGTCCTAAAGGTTTGATCAAAGAAAATCCAAGAATGGCTTACACTATCAAAGAAGGGAATTATAAATATGGGAATTTAGGTGTGGTCGTTCGATATCCTGCTTCATCATCAATCAATGGCTCAAATGTAACTCTTGGAGTATAGTTGACATTTTTAAGTTGTGGTCGTTGGATTCTTGATGAAGGGTTATGATTTCATCACGTCATATGTGAGCAGGAAGCGCCACCGAATCTGAGCCATTCAATCATGTTTTGACGCCTTAGATCTCATAGAGGTGCTTTGAATCGTGGTGGTTATAACACCTCAAATCAAATGCTAGGATTTATCCAGGTAATAAAAATAATCAACGTCCTTCAAATGCTGCCACGTACCCATCCGATTAAGGGAAGATAAATGGTCACAATTCAGTCTGCGAATCAAATGTCTCACTTTGTGCCACATCACTTGCAAAGAAATAAAAGCAAAATATGTCTCACATTGGGAAACTAAAGGAGATTTTTGCAAATATATGCTTGAGCGCATTGAGGGGTTAGCTTATGCCCTTAAAGGATGCTTAACCTCTAATGACGCACACAAGCTTGAGCCACATGGCATACGCATACGGCGCCACACGACGACACACAAGTGCGCATGCCACATCATCAGCCACACCAATACACGTAAAAAACTCCCTTTTAACATATTTAAAATCGAAATAATTCAAATAAATTCATAAAAATTCAAAAAAATTCATAACAATTTTCATAAAATTCCTAAAAACTGAAAAATTCATAGCTTTTCAAATATAACTCCTTTTAATCCAATTTTTTTTTGTTTGATAAAAAATTAAATAATCTATAATTCTATTTGAACTTAAGACATAAAAAGACAATAAATTTCTAATTAAAAAATTATAATCATTGCCAAATAAAATAAAACTAGAAAAATGAAAGAGTATGCATAAAAATATTTTCTCTTATTATTTTGTATTTAAAACTCAATTATAACCTCATACTTAAAATGAGAATAATTTACTCTAAAATTTCAATTATAATTATGCAAGATTATTCCTTAAATTACTGCATTCTGACATTATAATTTAAATTTCATATGATGATAAAGATGCACTCAAAGTATGATAACATGCATAAGAATACAATGTTTATGGCTTTATTTGTTTGATAATCACGTAATTACAAGTATAAGTTGCATGCTATCATGTATGCCTAATTAGATTTTTTATTAATTGAACCTATAGGACCACTTAGTCCTTATATCTCTTGGATAAATCATGTTTTTAACTCATTTTCATATCAGGTGAGTGTTTGAAGTCAGGATTTTCTCGAGAAAATGGGGAAAAATCTTTGCTTGAACTCTCAACTTCCATTTTTGAAATTATAAAATTAAAATCCTCGCTCTATCAATTCACTGGATCATTTTTAGTGTGGTTTTGACTTAGATTTTTTGTTTTCCTTCTAATTAACATTAGATTTTAATTTCAAAGGTTAGATTAGGTGAATTTTGATAATTTTCATCAGTTTCGCTCTCATCACGAATGATATTCTCTCCCTAAATTCAGTCATTGATTTCTTCTTGGATCTAGATTGAATTAGAGTGATTTTGATTTCATGAATAGATCTTTGGATCTTAATTTTGAATTTATATCTTCCTTAATTTTTCATCTTAATTTAGCATCCAATTTGATTGAAAATCTGATATTACCATTTATGTTATCTGATAACATGCTAATTAAAAATGAAAATACATGATTATTAATGCAAATTAAGGCATAAATCATTCCATTCTAATGCATGTTATCATATTTTTTAGTGTTTATCTATCATTCTATGAAAAAGTCATTATAATCTAAAAATGTATTAATTTAGGGTTTAATATGATAAATAAAGGACAAATATTTTTATAACTCATCTTTACTTGAGATTATAATTAGTTTTTAAGGTTAAATAATAAGAGAAATAATTTTATATACACTCATATATTTTTCTAAGTTTTAAAATCTAAAAGAAATGAGTGTATTTTTGAAATAGAAATTTAATCTCTGATTTCTTACTAAATTTGACTTTTTAGAATGATACATAATTCAATTTCTGATCCAATAAAATAAACTTGGATTGATTTGGAGTTATATTTTGAAGGATATGAATTTTCTAATTTTTAGAGATTTTTTCATAATTTTTTTCTAAATTTTTAATGAATTTTTTGGGATTTTTCAATTTAAAATTGATTTATTTAATTTAATATAAATTTTATAAGTGCACAAGCAACGTGGCGCAATCTAGAGCGTCTGATCGCGCGTTTAATCCTGACCCTTGATCGTCACTTAAACGCGGGGGTACCTGGCGCAATCTCATTTGTTGGCAAATTGTTTTAAAATGAATTAATCACAGCCATTGATGTGAAGAGTTATAACGGTTGAGATTTAAACTGATGAAACGCATCTGGAGCGTTCGATCGAGATCAAACAACGGCAATTGAATGCGTTACTTATAACGCGCGCGACTTGGCATCATCTCGGCAGTCGATCGGAGATCCAACGACCACGATTTAATCATAACGATTCACAATCGTGCATTTCATAAGAGCCGTTGATCAAAGATTAAATGCCTGATCAGACGGTTATGCCCAATTTGCCCTACAAATTGAGATGTTTTCGACATTGTAAAGCATTCCAAGGCAATTCGAGTAAATTGATCTATTGCTACCAATCACTTCTAGACCCATTTTTGCATCCACGGAGTACTTCAACGTGAGATTTTGTTGAAAGAATAGGAAGAAATTGATGCTTGAACATCAATGATCGTGTTTTCGAATTCGAAATGAAAAGCCTTGAATCCAGCGACTAATTTTATTTTTTCAGAAATTTTTCTCTTGTTCATTCAATGATTTCTTCACAAATCTTGATCTAAATTCAGTGATTTTTTATTCTGTGGATTCGTCTTCGACTCTTCTTTTAAAAAATATTAAAACCCTTAATTTCTATCACATTTCATCATTCAATTTGACCAAATTTCAAAAGATTCCTCGAAATTACCTTACTTTGGCATGGATTCAACCCTTATCCACCACTATACTATTTAATTCATGATTATTTGATAAAATTAGTGAGTTTGGTATTAACTTTGACTCTTGACCATGTGTTTTCAACGACCTCATGGTCTCGATTCACCATTATCCTTATCATTTTAGAGTGAAGGTAACGAAGGAAATAGATGAGTTCTTGTGCATTTTTCTACTTATTCAAGCTTGATCTCTTTCTCTCTCTCTCAATCTCTCTTCTTTGAATCTTCAAATCAACACTTTTATGTAGACTGAATAATTATTTTTAAGTGCATATCAATGATTGTCACCTGAAGCCACCAAGCATGCCTTGTGAGAATTGATCATGTTATCTAGATTTTACTTAGGAGTAAAAACCCTTTTCCATGTTACAATTTGAGTGTTACCGAGCTAGAACTAGAGAAGGTAAGACATAAGGGAGAGAGAGAGAGGGTGAGAGAGCTTACACGACAAGGCAAATCATGAGTTTTTTGTGATGATGTTCGAATGATCCACCTTTAGCCATTGTACTATAATCAAAAGCACACTATTTGGTCATGTGAAACTAGGTCACTTTCACGAATACATTGTGTTGCATCTCAAGAACACACCCTAATTCTCCATAGATTCAACCCTTACTCATCTCTATAGTAAATTAATCATAATTAGTCTTAAATTTAAGTGAGTTGGCTTTAATTTTGATGTGTGAATGTGTGTATTTGAAAACTATACGATCACAGTCCAAGAAATGAGTGTATTTTTTAAATAAAAAATTATTCTTTTGTTGTTTATTAAATTTGAATTTTTAGAATGATAAATTTAATTTCTGATCAAAAAGACAAATTAGAATTAATTTAGAGTTATATTTCTAAAGTTGTGAGTTTTCTAATTTTTCAGGATTTTTCTAAAGTTTTTCTGAATTTATTTGGATTTCTTTTTTTATTTTCTAGAGAATTCACGTCTTGAATAATGGATTTTCATTTTTGAAACACAAAAATGAAAAGCCTTGATCTAGGAATGAATTGGAACATTTTGAGCGTGATTTCACATTAGATATAAAGCTTTCTCCCTAATCTTTCTTCCTATATTATTTGATTTGAATGCCGAATCGTCGATTAGTCAAATTTTACATAATTTCTCTATTTTCTCTCTCTTCACAATCAATTTTTCTCTCTAAATTTCACTCCTTGATTTCTGCACGAATATTGATCCAAATTGAGTGATTTAATTCGGTGGATTTGTCTAGGAACTGTTTTTGAATCTACAATAATCCCTAATTTCTCACCTCAATTCCTCATCTGATTTGATCGTATTTGAAGAATACCACAAAAATTCCCTATTTCTCTATGGATTCGACCCTTATTCACCATTATACTATTCAGTTTTTAATTAAAATTTTAAATTGGTGAGTTTGGAGAAAAAATTGACGCCTTCGTGTGTTATCAATGACCTCACGAATACGTATTGCCAGTGGACTTTCTAGTCGATGAATAGATACAATGGCTAAGTGAATTATGATGAGATCATAATACAATGATCATTAGTCTTTAAGCGTATGTGCTAAATAATCCTATTCAAGGGATATTCAAGAAAGACATCAAAATATATGAAAAGAAGTCATCTAACCTGACTTATATGATGAGCATAATAGATCTTGTGGCCATCAGTAGGGAGACACCAATTATAGATTAGTGGACGCTCTTTGGAGAAAGATTTCACTGAATTGGTATATCTATTCCCTTAATGGTAATATAGCTAATATCAATGAGGTTTATTCATGTCACGATTGTGCATGTTTTAAATTGAGACACTAAAGAAATCTTGTAGATAGAAGATTGTGTTTTTAGTATAACTTACAAATCCTAAGCTATGAGATCTCTAAAATGTCATAGTTGGATTACGACATGAAGTCCTCAAAGGTGAATGAGTGGTCAAGATTTGATCATCCGCCATTGGTATAAAAGAAGATTAATTCAAGAAATGAGATGTGGTTAAGTCCTTAAACAAGATAGGGGAATTATAGAGGAGTTCACAATGATGTCCTTTACAAATCATTACTAATTAGAATGGTTGGTTATGGTTTGACAATTGATTATGCCCTAATTCATTTCCGAGTCATGAAAAAATGAAGGATTATGCATAAATATTGATTGATGATGACCAAGTTCCTTAAGAGAGTATGTAGTGTATCTTGGCACCTATTGTGCCTAGAGGGTCACATAAATAAGATCAATGGATGTTGGTGTATATAGATATAGATCCTTGATGAATTATCTATAAATCAATCCTGAATGAATTAAACTATTTGTTGATATAATTAGTTAATAAAGTTTACCAATAAATGTTGTTGGGTCTAATTGCAAGTTATAAACTAGACAGATGTATAGATCGAAACAATCATACACATAAGATCTATTGATGTTGATAGATATATAGTTTTGAGTGTTTTTGTGAAAATTTTCAAAATTCTAGAGTCTATAAGTAGGGGGTGACCCCCCACCCGTAAGGGGTAGCTCTACAAGAACTCACCCCTCTCTTCTCTTGCTTCTCCTTTGGTGATCTAGTAAGACGAGATGATGAGAAGATCTTCAAAGAGTTGAAGAAGAGGTTCAAGAGGAGTTCCAATTGTCTGTAGATTGTGTGGATACCGGTAGATCCTGGATGATGGCATGCAAATTCATTCGCCCATATCATGTATGTTATGTATTTATGTCTATAATTATGATCATAAATGCATGTTATCATTGTATAAACTGATAATTTTTTATGTTTAAAAGGATATTCAAGATTATTCATATTTTAATAACATTTTGTGAGAATTTATGACATTACTTTATCAAGAAAGTAATTTATTAAGAAATTAAATAAATTTTTGATCAATTTATAATTTAAAATGCATTTATTAATGTAAAAATATTTATGAATACTTGATTAATATAGTTCAAAATGATTAATATTATTTTTATAAGAAGTTCCTACTTTTCAAGATTATCTATAATTTTTTAATTCAAAATCATTGAGAAAATAGAAAATTGAAAAATATTTTTTTAATAAAAAATGAAAAAAATACTCTCTCTATCTCTCTCTCTTGCTCTCTCTCGCGCGGGAGCAAACATATGCTCTCTCCAATATGCTCTCCATCTTCTCCCTCGCTCCTCGCCATATCTACCTCTCTGCATCTTCGCCCTCACTCTCTCACCATCTTTTCCTCTCTTCATCTTCTTCCTCGCTCCTTGCCCTCTCTATCCCTCACTCTCTCTCACGCTTGTGAGTGAGCATGCAAGCAGATAATTTTTTCCATTTTTCCTCCATCTTCTCCTTTGCTCTCTTGCCATCTCTCCATCTTCATCCTCGCTCCCTACCCTTTCTATCCCTCACTCTCTCGTGCATGCATGTGTTCATATGCAAGCTGGAAAAATTTTGTCCTCCTGCACTTTCTCATAGCTTCTACTCTCTTGTGCATCAGTGTGCCTCCTATCAACGTGGCCCTTTTTGACAAGCCTCATCCTTTCTCATTGCTGCCTTCTTCTTCTTCTTCTTTTGCCATTCTTCTCACCATCGTACTGAATAATCACAAGAACTCTCTTGGATCTCAAGGTCTCTCACTCTTACATTCTTTGGGAAAAAAGACTTAAGAGGTATGTTTCCATTTGTGAAGTATACTACATTTTTGGACCCAAAAGGCAATGATAACTTTATTGAGAAAACTCAATCGTCCGTCATCCCACAACTCCAAAAATTGATCCTCCTTTATTTTGGAATTTATCGTTCTCAACGGCCACTCCTTTGACCAATCACAAGATTAATAACCCAAAAATCAATCTCTAAATCTTGTGTCTGGCCAATCTTCCACCATGGTCTATAGCAGAGCACTCTCAACTTTTTCCTCCTTTCCAGCAAGGTAGGTCGTATCATCTTAATCATCACTGCTGCAGCAATCAACTGCAAAATGGCCATAACAATGACCATTTTACCTTCACCTTGTCGCGATCCATCTTCTCATGCTCCCCTTCACCTGTATCCTCTTTCTTAAGTCATCCACGACGACACTCATTGCTCCTACCTTTCACCAAGGCCAAGAATGCTTGCTCTTCCATTTCTTCTTCACGATCTTAGAGTTTATCTTCATGGATCTTGAGAGATCCGATGGCTTCATCCAAATTCATTGTGTATAGATCCCCAAATTGCGCCATAGATGACGTGATAGGGTTGTATTTTGCATATGTTGCAGTAGCTGTTTGGAGACTATGATCCATTCAGAGATCCTTTGGCACAACAACTGTAGATAACCGCCAACGCTCGACGATCTATCTCTCTTGACACACTCTCCTCTTCAATCGCCCCCAAAAAACCATATGCTTCCAATATAACCTCCATCCTCATAGCCCTTAGAGGCTAGTTAAGCTTGGACAACATAGGGATGGAAGCACTGATCACCAACTCACCTATTACCCTCTGCATTCCTGTGTAGGCGATGTCCACATTCACAGAGGACCTTCTGTCAGCTTGTGATGTTCTTTCCCCATCTCCGCACTCCTTAGATCTCTAGAGAACTAGCTTTGATAGCAAATGAAGAATCACAAGAACTCTCTTGGATCTCAAGGCCTCTCACTATTACCTTCTCACTCACACTGACGACAGAAAGAGAAGCTTTGGGACAAAAAGACTCATGAGGTATATTTCTATTTTGAAAGTATACTACATTAATAGACCTAAAAGGCAAGGATAACTTTATTGAAAACCTCAATCGTCCATCATCCCACAACTCATAAATTGAACCTCCTTTATTATGGAATTGATTGTTCTCAACGGCAACTCCTTTGACTAATCACAAGACCAATAACCCAACACTTACCACCTCTCCTCACTACCTTCCACCACTCTCTCACTCATAGGAGAATCACTTGGACAATGGAAAAGTTCTTCCATCTGTGATGCCTCCTTCTGCCTTTTTCTTCTTCTCCAGTTCCATCTTTACGCAAAATCCTTCTCTTTCATGGCGATTCTTCCTTCTCTTCTTCTTCCTCTCTTCTTCTTTTGTCAACGCAAAATTTCTTTCTCACTCAAAAACCTTTTTTTGTCATTGTGAATTTCTCTTGAAAATTTCCATCACAAATCTCTATTATGACTCCTCTCCTCTGCCTTCTTATCTTTCCACTCTCTTATCCTAAATTTGCTGTTCCATCTCCTTCTCTCTCTTACACATGTATTGGAGAGAGTTTCTCGTCTAGAATTCTTCTCTTTTGGGACAATTTTTCCTCCTTTCTAGCCAGGAGGAAAAAGGGCACTGATCGATCATTTATTGTGTACTAAACACCATTTTTTTGTGATTTTCTTATCTAATCAACTTATTCCTCATGTTTGATGAAAGTAACCAAGTTCAAGTGTGATGTACAAGCTCTCGAAGGAGTGTTTGATTAGAGAGCATCACTAGAGTGATTTCAGTCACAAATCTTTACAATAGGGTTTATTTTTTTAATCTTTTCCCATTTTTCTATCGCTTCATCTAAATTTTCATGTTTTTAAAGTATAAATCACACTTCCCCTGTCCAATCAGGGGTTTTCTGATATTTGAAAAGAGTTCATACACATTTGATTGGTTCATTGCATTTTCCTCATACATCTCTCTCTTTATTCATCAATAGTTTTTGCTTTCTTAATCCAAAAATATCAAAAATCAATTCTTTTATTTCAATATTTTAACCTTCCTCTCTGTGGATTCAACCTCGACTCGTAGCTATTATAAATTTTAAGATCAAATTTAAAGATTTAAGTATGATTTTTGATGTGTGAACTTGTGCTTTTGATGACTGTAATATTATGTGAACTTCATAGTAATCCTCCAATGAAAACTATTTGTGTTGATTTCGATATGGACTAGATGATTGGATCATCGCTCCTTGTGCATGCTATTTGAATTCTTGACTCCAATATCTTCCACTACACTCAATTTTTATAATTAGATTTTGAGGGCTTATCCAGCCTCAAATTCTAACAAAAAATAATTATGAATGGCTCATAAATAATCAATAAATGTCAATGATTGATTCATTACTAATTTTTTTCTCAAAATTTTTTGATTTCTATCATTAAGGATTCATCTCAATTTTAACAAAAAAGGGATTTGAATTTATAATTGTAAACCATATATACTAATTTCTATGAATTTTTAAATTGGAGAATAACTTAGAGTTTAATGCTTGAAGAGTCAATTTCCCAAAAATTTCAATATATAAACGCTTGAAAGTTATAAAACCAAGTTCATTGTTTGCAATAATGTTGTATAAAATGTCAATGACTCTGGGAGATATCCTATTGGGGAAAAGTAAAGAAGAAAAATACGAGTTCTCCATAATGAATCCCAAAATACATAGATGATATTTTGGTTCCTCATAATACCCTTCAAAATAAATCAAGAGAAATCATCAACGTTATGAGCGTGAATGATATTAATGAGTTAGTTCTTTCTTTTCCTTCATGAAATCTTCATCAAACTATATGGCTTTACAGAGAATCGAGATACAACTAAAATACTTCATATGAACTGACTTTCAAAACGCTCATCTATTCTCCATACTATTCTTTGATTTCGCGTAGCCCTGGACTCTTTTATTCTTTGCTTTCCCCTTACCCTTATTTTATGGTTGACGTTTTCATGGAATATTGAATTTTGATTTCAAATCACATAGAGTTTCTAGTCGCTCACAAGTCTCCCCCCCCCCTCATGCTCACCTCATAGATGTGAGGAGTATTCAGGAGGAAAAAAATTCTCAAGTTAAAATTTAGGATCCCAGAAAGGGAAAGCTTCAATAAAAAGTAGGCATTCTACCCAAGAAAAAGTAACATCCATTACTTGGCCAATAGTTTGAACGTATATTTTAGTCATGATATTTTTTTTGTCATGACACTTTTTGTAGTCATGAAAAAGTAGGCATTCTAGTCATGATATTTTTTCTTCGAATTCAGAAACCTCATGACCATAATTAATAGAGGAAAACACGTTATTAATCAATTGTGTGGTTTTTTTCAGATTCATCGTCCCACTGGTTCAGAGAAATCCTCCCAAAACTTTTGCCATCAATACTCTCAAGATTCTCTAGATTCAAGACGACTAGTCGAGTTGGGGTTACATCTATATTATTCACTTTTCTAATGTTTTAAAAAAACAGACGGTTAAAATTGTCAGAGTATTATCAGTTCAGTACTTTATAAACCGATCTTTCCGTTGCCCTTCAATTTGTATAAATATCGTTTGGGGGCTTCTTGGGTGGCCTTATGAATGAAAGTCACCCGCATATCCTCCCTTCTCGATTCTCAGAGCAGAGATCCTTCCTGTGGTTGATTAACTGCATTCTTATGATCCAAAAAGAGTTTCTGTTTTCAAGGAGGTCTTTCATTTATTCGAACTTTATAGACGTACATATTCTGTGATCATTTCAGATCCTAGAGAAGAATTTCGTAGATTTGTATGTTTATCGATCGGATTGAAGAGTTCTCCTTACCTCTACACAGATTTATATTTTTAGTACTCGAGATCCGAAGGATCTTCATTTATTCTTCGGAATCCATTTATCTCATAATCAGACATATGAAGACAGTCTATATTATTTCAAGTTCTTGCCAAATCCAAGTATAGACAGACGAATTCTTACAATATTAAAGGAAGATTTATGAATTCTGCTATTATTTTTTACCCATATCATTATCTCTAGAGAAATTGGCAGCCCATCAAGAGAATCATTTTACTATGTCGTTGGGTGGATCTCCCCTTCGGGATCTTGAAACTCCCAAAAACTATCTCTAAAGGGCAAGCAACGATTCTCAACACAACTGGAACTTATTAGGTGAATATCCAGAACCATTTACATACCCGAGGACTTTACTTTTGTTTAGTTATCTATTATTTTCCTGCACAGAGTCAATATCAGCAGTCGGTCGCGTGAGTTTAGCTGAGACTGCGTTCCGGCGAGCACCGGTCACCCTCACCCCTGCCTTGGCCCTGGCCGAGAGGACCCTGCGTCCGGCCATTGGGCGTTGCACTCTGGGAGCCCGAGTTCACTGCCATGTCTTTCATATTCTGCAGCCCTAGTAGCGCCTGGACGACCGCCACCATGCAAGGTCTATCCTTGGGGGTCACGCTAAGACATCGGAGGGAAAGGGCGGCCGCTTCTCGAGCTCCTTTGTACGAATACTGCCCTCCAAGCCTTGGGTCCATGATGTAGCGCACCTTCCGGGCGCTCTTCAAATAGGGCTTGGCCCACTCAACGATGTTCTCCTCGCTCTTCGGCTTGCTCCTGTCCATATTTCGTCTGCCGGTCATCAGTTCCAGCAGCACAACGCCAAAGCTGTACACGTCGCTCTTCGTCGTCAAATGTCCTGCGTCGTTGCCAGAAGAAGATCATGACTCCGTTAATGTTTCGTTTGGTATATTTCGTCGGTGATAGGTTAGTAACCTGTCATGACGTACTCCGGCGCGGCATAGCCATGCGTGCCCATGACTCTGGTCGTCACGTGAGTTTCTTCACCGTCCGGTCCCAGCTTCGCTAGACCAAAATCCGACAGTTTCGCCGTGAAATCCTGTGAAAAACACAGTTTCTTGAGCCGGGTAGGGCAGCAAGCCAGAGAAACCGATAGACAGATAAATAGATAGCTAGATAGAAAGACAGATACGTAGATAAGTAGATGTATATTAAGCTGCCTAGCCAGATTATTCGATGGCTAGGTGGATAGATGGATGGCCGGATGGATAGATAGATGGATGGACGGATTGACAAATAAATGGATAGATAGATAGGGAGAGAGAGAGAGAGAGAGAGAGAAAGATTAGGCAGCACCGACTGAGTCAAGAAGAATATTTGACGTCTTGAAGTCTCTGTAGATGACGGGCTTGTTGGCGTTGTGCAAGAAAGCCAGCCCCTTGGCGGCGCCGATGGCGATCTTAAGCCTGGTACCCCACGACAGGGATACCGGGCTTCCTACGGTGTCAAACAACTCAATCAAGGTTTCAGACTGCAATGGAAAGAAGCATCGTACGGGGATAGAAATGAATATTCTCTATGTTTCTCTCGCTTGCCACGTACTCCTGAAAAGATGATTCTCCAAGCTTCCTCTTGGCATGAACTCGTACACCAGCAACCGGTCCTTGTCTTCGCAGCAGTAGCCGATCAGTTTCACCAGATTATGGTGCCTCAACCGCCCCAAGAAGAAGACCTCCGCCTGCAGCAAAACAATGAAGACGAAGACGGAGACGATGACGAGAATGAAATGAAGGACGATTATGATCTAACCAGCCATTCCCTGTGACCTTGGAGACCCTCTGTGTTGAGGAGCTTGACGGCCACGGGCTGCGCCCTGAGGCCCTGACGGAGGGCTTCGTCTATATATCCCTTGAAAACGGGACCAAAGCCGCCCTCACCAAGCAGGAAGTAACTGGAGAAATTGTGGGTGATAGCTTTCAGCTCAGATAGCTGAAAGGAGTAGAGACCTGCCCCAAAGGCTAGTCCTTCCTCGAGCTGAACGGACAAGGGCAAGCCCTCTCTGAGATTGGCCAGAGACAACCGGCGAAATGGTGGAAGACTGGCCGTCATCTTGGAAAGATCTGAGCGAGTAGGTCGACAGCGGCTTAGGTTTCCGAGGACGGCGCCTTCTTCGACGACGCAGCAGTTTGCCGTGAAGGGCCGCCAAGGCCTCGTCGGCAGGGGCATGGTGGCTTGGTGGCTTGGTTGGCGTACGAAGAGACTCAGTCCAAAAAATAGAGGATACCAGAGGTCTTAAATCTCTGCAGATAGAGACTGAAATCATCATGATTTCGTGTACCTGCCCGTCTTCCGAATCCCAACTGCACCACTAACTGTCTCTCTCACTCGTGATGACGCTTACAATCGCTTAGATCCGTCAACTGATCCTTTACTCAAACCACTCTCAACCAACGCCACTGTTGACTCCGCCATGGGTCAGCGCAACCGGCCAATCAAGATGACCTAAGGAATCAAATTTGTACATCAAAGAGGTTATTTTTTCAATTTCTAGCAGATATTCGACACCTGCTTTTTGCGTCCAAAAAAATATACTTCTGTCTCGCAATTCAAATATTCACAAAATTCTACCCCGATTTTAAAATAGATTTTGATTACTAGTCCGTAAGCGGCAGACCATGGACTTCATTCATGAAGCATGTTTGGAATACTAGCAGATCGGCAGCTGAGATATCATTTCTTTTTAAAAGAACTTATTAATTTCTGGGGGTATTCATTCTCTTGAAGTCTAGAAGCTCAGAGGGTGAAATCACGGCACAGTCTTCTGCGGTTTATGAGAGATTGTGCACCTGATATCCGTGTTTCTTTGTCCGCAGAAGATTTCATAATAAATAGGAAAAAGGTATCTGTGTGAAATCATATATTTTTAATTTCTTTATAGAAATTCTCTCTTTGCTTTGAAGAAGGTTGTTAGAGAAAACATATACATGATTTTAATCTGGTTCTTTGCTTAGGCATCTGTTGTAAAAAATGTTTTGACATGATTAGTAATTGAGATTCTGGTGTCTCCAATCATCTGTAATTCAAAACTTTCTGAAGGACTTCAAAATCTTGTGCATGACAATAGATTTGTATGCCTTGAACACATGAAACGTTTTAACTAATTAATTAACACATTAAAGATGGAGAGTCCACCCTTGATTCATGGCTAATGAAAGAACGATATGTCTGAAGTAAAGGCGAACCATTGGGGAGATGGTTTCTTGAGAAACTCCCCAAGCCACCAAGTATATTGCTGATTTAGAGTCGTCAAGCATGGCTTGTAATGATTGATCTTCCCATCAGAATTGTACTTAAGGGCAAAAACCCATCTACATGTGGTAATATCAATAGTAGTTGGTCAAGGAACTGGCACCCATGTCCTCTACTTAATGAGAACCACACACTTCAAGTCCATAGCTGTCTTTCAATACGGGCACTACACGTCCTCCACATGCGACTTAGGTATTAACGTCACACCCAGAGAAAGAGAGAAGGCCTGATATGTAAGAAACAAAATAGGAAATGAGGTGAAGAGCACATGAAAAGGTACCTTTTTTAAGTGCAATCACTAAGTAAAGATCGTTCGAGGGAAATGCATGGAACGTTAGACTTGGGCATGGGTTTGAAGACTCATCAAGCACAACCACAGACTAGAGCAGAGATAGGCATGCAAGGAGCTAAAGGAGGAGAGCAGTAGTGGAGGAGTTGAAGAATCTAGTGGTAGTGGAGGAGATAGAGCGTTCAAGGCAATATTCTCGAGTGATGAAAGTGAAAATGGAGGAGGCAATGAAGGAGAAAGGAAAGGATGCATTTGAGACACAAAAGATGTGAATGTGTGCAAGAAGGAGGTAAGGGGCAAATCAATGGAGAGGTTGGTGGGTGGACTCAAAGACGATGACATCACTAGACACAATGTACTTTCGCTGATCTGTAAGGTATAAATGATAGCCTCTTTAGTTGCGAGCAGCTAAAAAAACACTCCTTTGATGGAGCAAGCATATAGGTTGGATGTATTTGGGCCTGTGATTATGAAAAAACTGCTACACACCCAAACATCTAGGGAGGCAAAGAGAAAAGTGCATGGTTGGGGTAGAGGAAACAAAGGAGACTTCACCACTGAAAGTAAGCCAAATGATTAAAGATATCGGTGAAGGAGAGAAGAGCATCAAACCATAGATAATGGGTGAACTCACATCTCTAACAGAAGAATGTGAGTCATGTCTAAGAGATGAAGATATTTGTGCTCAACAACATTGATTTTTGCTGGGAGGCATGAGGGCACATGGCTCAGTGGATAATGCCAAGAGAGATTCAATGATCACGAAGAGTTTTCTAAACAAACTCAAGAGCATTACCAATAGTTGAGTACTAATTAAAGATCTTCAAGAAAAATTGATGAAAAAATGAAAAAAAACCCCATCGTGGTCTTTGAGAACATAGACACATAAAATGCAAGAGAAATCATCCAGAAATGTAGTATAATATTAAAAACCCACAAATGGATGAGAAATCACGCACAAATGCAATATAGTAGTAAAAACCAAAAATAGATGAGAGTGGGGATGACCCCCATACATCACAATGCACAAGATCAAAAAAATATTTACTCAAAGTTTATTCAAGTTGAGGATTGACAACATGAGAATTATACATGCAATTATACATGCAATTATACAATTATTAATGCAAATTAAAGCATACAAACATTCCAGTCTTATGCATGTCATCAGATTTTGAGTGTATATCTATCATTCTATGAAAATTAAGTTATAATCTCGAATTTCATTGATTTATGGATAATTATAGATAATTAAAAGAAAAATTTAAAGATTAGATTATTTCCATCTAGATTTGAGATTATAATTAGGTTTTAATACTAAATAATAAGATAAAATACCTTTTAAACACTCATTTATTTTTCTAAGTTTTATTTTCTAAGAGAATTGATTGTATTTTTTAAATAAAAATTTTTATTCTCTAGTTATTTAAATAATTTGACTTTTGGAATGATATATAATTTAATTTCTGATCTAATAATTAAATTTATGAATTATCTAATTTTTAGGGATTTTTTTGGAATTTTCTTGATTTTTTTAAATTTATTTGGATTCATTTTGAATTAAAAGGAATAAAAAATCAGATTTTTATTGAATGCTGATATTGCAACTGATGAGTCATGGGCGAAAAAGGTGTCACCATGTGGCGGCATATGAACACGCCACGTGGCACCGAGTAAATGAGTGCGCATGTGTGCATGCATGTGCGCACGTGTGCGCGCATGTGTGTGCTCGCGTATGTGCATGGGTGCATGTGAGTGATTAGTGAGATAAAGTATCCTTTTCAAGATTTAAGCTATCTCACTTATCACTCACCTCTTATATACTCAGGCATTCCCTTTAATTTTTGTCATGTGGGATTATGTTTTTTTGTTTTTGTCCACAGGTGACGTAGCGAAACGCGGAGCATTCGATTCGCATATTAAATCACGATCATCGATCTTCACTTAAGTAAAGGGGTAGACGTTAGATTCTGATTGGACGACAATTCATTTTAAAAAATTTTAATCTTAGCCATTGATCTGAGGAGTTATAGTGTGGTGATATCTCATACGTCAATTTCAGATTGGACAGACGCGATCGTACGACGATTCTTCTTCACACGTGACATGGCAAAATTATGGCACTTCATTTCTGATCAAGCGAACACGATTTAATGGCAAAAATTTACATCCAAGTGTTTCATCTGATCCGTTTATTGAAGATGAAGAGTCAAATTGAATGGACACGCCCAATTTTGCCTATAAATTGACATGTTATTCGATGAATAAAAACCATTGAGAGGTGTTTTGAGTAATCTAATTGTTTAGACATCTCAATCCTTGAATCTCTTACTTCCCTTTCGCTTCTAGACTCATTTTCAAGTTCGAGGAGTGTTTGAAAGTGAGATTTTCGTGGAGAGAATATGGGAGATATTGATTCTTGAATACCAACGATTGTCTTTGAATTTGCGGAATGAAAAGCCTTCGATTCGATGATCAATTGGACCAATTCGAGCGCTATCTCAAGTTAAAATTTGTGTTTTCCTCATAATCGTTTCTTCCTTAACATTAGATTTCAATATCAAATCATAGCATTAGTCAAAAATTTTATTTAATTTCAGTTTTCTCTCTCTTTGCGTTTCGGATTTTCTACCTAATTTTTGCTCATTGATTTCTCTACAAATCTTGATCCAAATTCAATGATTTTTTATTCCCGTCGATTCGTCTTTGAGTTACTTTCTAAATTTATCAAATTCCCTAATTTCTAATCTCAATTCATCGTCTGATTTGATCGAATGTAGAAGAAACATCTCGAAAATATCTTAATTCTCTATGGATTCGACCCTTATTCACCTCTATACTATCTAATTCGTGATTTTAATCTTAAATTGGTAAGTTTGTAACTTGTTTTGATGTGTGTCCATGTGTATTCAATGACCTCGCATACTCGCTTTGTCAAGGGTTGAAAGAGCAAAAAATGTTTCCCATATTTGACATGAATCTCACTCAAAAGATGAAATAGAAATCTGTAGAATAGCATGATGAAGTTTGGTGATACCCAAATGACCCAACAACCAACGCCATTGAAAGGGGGTGTCTTGCTAGGAGAGAAGACAAGAGAGGCCAAGTAGAGGGGTGTCAAGTACCAGCTCATGAAGGCCACACCCCATCTCATGACCTAAATCAAATCCTCTTCTCTATACACAAATCTTGCAGTATACAATGATAAGGAGAGAAGGTAATAGAAAAAGAAAAATCTTGGCGATGAACTCAAATTAAGGGTATGATCAATTTATGAAATTGATTTAGGGATATTTTTAGTCATTTTTTTCAATTGATTTAGAGAAGGTGAAAGATTGAGATGGTAAACAAAGATATGGATGTCAAGAGTAATCTCTATCTGTATGCATAATTATGTTTAAGATTGATGATGGAATTTGGGGTGAATATGATGATAGAAAGGGGAGAAGAGAGGAATAGAGATGGTTTTCAAAATTTTGATGGTGTAAAGATGATTTTGAAAATTGAATGATATAAAACTACTTTATTAGAAGTAAAAGAAAGATCACACTATTCATGAAGGGGATGACAAGATAAAATCATATCCAAACCCTTATACAACCCCATTTTTCTATTTCGAGTTCTACTCTAGGTGATGTTAGACTCATTACGATCTTGATCCTCTATTTCAGTCTTATTTCCCACGAAAAACTTGAACACCAAATATTTCCAACCTTCAGCCTAAGCTTCTCCTTTTCCTTTTGATAACCTAATTCTAAAACTATAGATGAAAACCAATAAAGAAACAAACAAATAATTTAAGAATTTGTAGGTTAATGATTTTGGTGGTTAATTCATCAATGGTGGAATGCATCTTCTTTGGAATCAAGGGATAGAGATGCGTTTATCCCTTTGATTCTCCTCAACCATATCATAGAACTGAGAGAGTGGGTCAGTTTATGGGGTTGAGATAACTACTTGAAGGAGGTTGTCAAACCCCCATATCCTTAGGAAGTTGGTTGAAAATTGTCCAATTCTCAGAATCACAAATTTTTATGTGCTTAATTTTCTAATCAGAGGGTATGAATGGACACAAGATGAAAAGATAACATTTTAACTCAAAACTCTCACCAGATCACAAAATATCATAATTTTAAATTCGAGAATTTCTAGTTGTTAATTTTTTTTATCAAATGCCTTAGGGAGCATTGCAAAGCGCACTCTAATTGGATTATTCCAAAGGTCACAAGGGTTTTGTATAAAAATCCCTTCCCATTGCTCGAGGGGTTTTTCCATGGAAGTGATATCTTTTAAAAATATAAAAAAATCCCTAAAAATTTCAAAAGAAATCATTAATCTTTGGAACTTCAATATCTACACAAAATACAAACTCATGTTTCCACCAAATTTTCTCTATTAGATCAAGAATTTAATTTTTATATTTTTTTCATCAATAAACTTCTAAAATCATGCAAAGAAGTAAGGGGTCATTTAATAAAAATTAAGTTTTGGTTCAACCTCCTTAAAAATAAGGAGGTCAGCAACCTATTACTTCCTTAATCATCATGGATCATCCTAAAAATGATAGGATGATCCCTCTATCAAATTTAAATATGATTAAGTGCTTTTCTTCATGAAACTAGGGTCGACTTGGCTCTAGAAGTTGGTGAAAAGTTGTTTCTTACTCTCCCTAGTTGATGAGTTGCATCCATGTTTTTCTATTTGGGCACCTATGTTCTTGCATCCACATTGCTCACAAAAAGCGTGAGAATATAATCACTTGGCATTGGCGGTCAATTGGGCATGGTCTATATATCAATTAGATGTTTCCAATGCTCTTCATTGAGAAAAATTTGTGGTATGTTTCTGAGGGGGACTCATCAAAGGTGCACCTTCTACAACAAGCTATTTATTGTCTCAAGTAGAGTCCCTATTCTTGGTGAGCCAAATTTAGTAGTCTTCTTTCCACATTGAGCTTCTTTCCTGGCGTTGCGAATCCCCTAGTTTTTATGAAGGTTTAGGGCAACTTTGTCATTCTAAATATCTTCATGGATGATATTCTTGTGATTGGGAGTAATGAGGCAAGCATCTAGGCCACAACAGAGTACTTGCACTAAGACCTTAGCATACATGACTTGGGGATTCCCATTGTTTCCTTGGGCTGGAGTTTTCCTATCAAGATGGCAAGCTCACCATGACCTAGAAATATTATACCCATGATTTTCTTCGAGAGAATGGACTTCTTGGGGTGCAAGTTGGAGACTTCATTCATAGAAACTTGCTTATAGTATACCTTGTCTCCACTTCTGAAGCATGTTACTTGGTAGTGAAGATTTTAGACCAAATGATCTATCTCACCTTCACTCGCCCCAAGATCATATACATGGTCAATGATTTGAGCCAATTTATGTCCCTGTATTGTGACAACTCAGGATCCATCTTCATCATCAACATCTCAAATTTTTACAAATGCACGAAGCACATCGAGATTGATTTCCATTACGTTCGTGACAAGGTAATGTTTGGGCACAACTCTATGTGGCATCATCTCATTAGCTTGCAAAATTTTTCATCAAAGGTCTCACCAAGATTTCCTACTATACCACGTGTACCAAGCTAGGCATGTGTGCTTATATGCTCTAACTTGAGGAGGAATGTCCAAAGGTGTTATTGAGCTCCAAGCCCATTAGGGCCCATTACCTCTCATCCCAATATCGCTCATTATATAAGCATAGATATCGCTCATCTCAATATATGAACGGTAGGGTTTTTTCCTGCGAACATACACATTAAATGGAATGCCCCTAGTATTGCCTAGCCAAAGGAAAGAAGGCTATGACAAATTATCATTTGTAATTGATCATCATTTCTAGTAACTTTGTTCATTGTTCTTATCATTCTTCGTGTTGAATAAAAGATGCCAAGTCTCGAAAAAATGTATGGGCTCTTGAATGAGAGATTAAATCATGAGTGTGGCTACAATATGATCTTGAACCCTCATATATTATGGATAGATTAGAATTGTGTTTATCTCGATATATAACCTTCTTTTATCAACAAAAACTTCTGAAGACTTCATTCTCATTTTTCATCTAAAATATTCTTACCTTTAAAAGGAGATTTGAGTGTTTTGGATCGTCACTCATATCTCTTGTACTCATCTTGCATTTCTCATCCATTCATCAATTTGATTCATTTTCTCACAAAAAATCTCGCATTTTCATTAAGATTTCATGACCTCCCTCTATGTGGTTCAATCCCTTTCTAAGTTTACACTTGATTATTTGTGATTAAGGTTAAAATCTCATAAATATTTGTGTATAAGTTCTAATTGCCAAAAATAACATAATTAAAATTGGCTTTAACTAGTGGGATGAGTGTTCAGGGTATTGAACTTGATCATGGATTGTGTCAGAGATAGAGAGAGGGAGTTTTCAACCTTGATGTAAAAGAGAGCTTTATTATATGGATTGATACATACTCTTTCACTAAAATCTTTGAAGGGATTGATACAAACTTGTTCACTAAACTCTTTCTCTAAAGAGCACCCAATGCCCCTGTCTCAGTGTATCTACACAAATAGCTAGAGGATTGAACATTCTGAACATATGTTATAGTAGACAATAATCTTCTATTGAATTATTTGGTGTAAGATATCCTCTAAATAAGAACATTTAGAGTATCTTTTAATTGATAAGTAGAAACTATAGTACGATCTCATTATAGTTTACTTATCATTGCATATAAAACTAGCCTTCATTATAAATATAAAAGATATATAATAACAGATAAAATATTTGTAACAAAATGAAGAAGATGTGCTTTGTCTGATTGACATGTAACAACTATAGTATGATCTTATCATAGTTTACTTATCATTGCACATATCCTTGAACTTCAATATAAACATCACAAATATATAATAATAAATTTAATATTTTTAATAAAATGAAGATGTGCCCCCATTGAAGCCACTTATTAACAAAACTAGTTTGATCTCCATGTGGCATCATCATGACAATCAGTCTCTATCATAGTGTAATCTAATTATTGTTGTTACTTGCATTTCTCTCTCTTGGAAGGTCATGTGGATACATCAAAGCCACTCAATATATTTAATAGTAGGGGATTCAATGGTGAACATTTCTCTCTCCTCCCATCTAGCTTGTTATTGGGTTATGCAATTATAAGTTTCTTCTTAATATATCCATTTCCTTATACAAACCATTTTTATTGCCCAATTTCATTCAATTTCAAATCAAACAAGATTCTCTGTGTATTTTGATCACCACTCCCAATTATACTTAATTTATTATCAACTTAAGGGAGTTAGGAACTTTTTGATATGTGATTGAGTGCCTTCAATGATCACATGATTTCAGCTCATTAATATAGACATTAGATGTTATCACATACCATCTGATCAACTATATTTATAATTTTTCTTGGGCTTCGATTTTTAGTATTTTCTCCATCTAAGTAGTTTTTCAAAAGATGATCTCATGTTTTTGAATTTCCCAAGGTTGATTTGGTAAGTTTATATTTGTCTCAGACATTATCCTTGTTACATTTAATTTGTGATTTTTCTCTCTCTAATTAATTTGTGATTTACTTTTAATTTTAGATAACTGTCAAGAAATGCACCAGAAACTCTAGAGATTTGACAAAAATATTAATATATTTTAATCAGATAAAATTAAGAAAACATTTTTTCCACGAGCTTGTTCTTATATTTTATTGGATGGGTTTTCGAATTTTAATTTTTTCTTGATGTTGACATAATAAACATATATTCTTTGGGCATGATATCCACCTGGACCTTAAAAGCCATCTACTACACAATAACCTTCTTCTTCTTCTTCTTCAAATTTGAGTGTATTAAAAAAAATAAAGAAAGAAATATGAAATAAATCAAGTGTTGAAATTTCAACATCACTTGATGTTATCGTGATGTGTTTCATGCTATCAAGATGGGTTAATTTCTAGCACAGGTGTTGAGGATGATCAGAAATAGAAGTATAATCTGATGTAGAGAAGCATATTGCTTCCGGTCAAGATTTGGACAAGCAAATTGAAGCACAATGATCTCGCGGGATCTTTGGTCTTTCAGTGGCCCATCCACTTGCGGAAGCTGGACCAGTATTTCCTTTCCATCAAACAATCATCGATTCCTACGCAGAAAAAATTGAATTCAATTCAATAGTGAAATCAATAATGCTCGGCCTCATTTCTCGCGTTCTCAACTCGTGTTTCCTCGCACGCCTGTTAAAATTCGTGTTTCCTTTCACTCCTCTCCATCATCAGCGTCCGTTCTCTCTCCCTTTCCCTTGGAGGGCCAGCTTCTGGTGTTACTGCTACTCGTGAGACAGCTAGGAATGATATCCAACACGCATGAACCAGGTTTAGGATTAATGCTGTTACCGGGCATGGACCAGGATCATGAGTTTCATCTATTACCAAACCAGATGACGGGGACCAACCGCACTGATTGTTTGGAAACGTGTTGGTCTGCAAGAGTTGCACTCGTTTGTTTGTTAAGGAGCATATCTTTCTGCAGAAAGTCTTGCGAGATGATGTAACAGATAGAACTACTAAACCAGACCATCTGCTCTTCCTTGGCTTTCCAAACTGGCTTAAACATGAGACTCGTCTGTCTATCGCCTTCTACAAGCATAGAGTATGTAGGATGCATATCTCTCTCTCCATGAGTGGAGCAAAGAGAGCCGGGAGAGGAACCTAGAACATTACGACTGCACGAGAGGGACCAAATATAGAAATACAAGAGAGGGATTCGAGGAACAGGAGAAGATATCATAGATAGACGCAGAGTGTGAGAGAGAGATAAATATATATATATATATAAGACAAAAACAGAATAGACAAGAGAGTAGGGAGCAGAGAGGGAGACCGAGTGATCAGTCAGAGTTGGAGTCGTAGAAGTCACTGGGGCAGGGTGTGATCACCTCAGACTCGAGCCGCTGCACCACCCGGTGCATGGTAGGTCGCTCCTCCGGGTTTGATGACACGCACTGTGTCGCCACCATTATCAGAACATCCAAGCTCTCCCAGTGCACTCCTTCGCATTTAGCATCCATAATCTCTCTCTGTCTGCTCTCCATCTCCAAAAAGTTCAGCTGCAGTGTTCAACCCCTCGTCAGAAAAATATAAATAGAGAAAAATAACGATACAGCACAAGATATACAGATATACATAGACGCACACATGGCAAGAGAGAGAGAGAGATAGAGAAAGAAACTCATGAAAGCTATTGAGAGGGATACGACGAGAAGACATAGAGAGAGACTGGACGGCAGATGAGTGAGGTTAGAAAGATTGGCACAGGGAGATGGTATGAGAGGGAGTGTCTCAGAGTAACAGACAGTAACAGAGAGATAGTGGGAGAGAGAGAGAGAGCGAGCAATAGAGAGATTTTAAGAATGATGCATAGTTAGAGAGAGATAATTAGATGAGATATTTAGGGTGAGAAAGGGAGAATTGGGAATAATACCCATCCAACAATGTTCAAGCCCTTCTCAAGAAAAGAAGAGTCAGTAGGACGCTTGCCACTCAAAATCTCTAGAATAAGAACTCCAAAGCTGTACACATCTGTTTTCTCAGTGGCACGCCCCGTTTGCATGTAATCTGCATAGAAATAGATCATGTTTGTTCATTATAACTATAAAATTAGTCAAAACCTGTGTAATTGGTACCTGGTGCAAGGTAGCCAAAAGTGCCTGCAACTCTAGTGGTGATATGAGAGTTGGAGTCCTCAAGAAGCTTGGCAAGGCCAAAATCAGAGACTCTGGCATCCAAATTTGCATCAAGCAAGATGTTGCTCGATTTTATGTCTCGGTGTATAATCCGAGGGGAGCAGTCATGGTGCATGTATGCTACTCCCTTTGCCGCCCCTAGAATGATATTCATTCGAGCATCCCAATCCAAGTGCTCTGATCTCTCTACAGAAAGGCAAATCTGTATTAGAACCACCAACACAAGTTTTCGAGCTTAAATTTGATGTCCTGCAAGCAAAATTCTGATTCTTTTGTAATTTCGCGGTACACCCAAAAGCTCATCTGTTTTTTTTTTCTCTTACGTCATGGCCCGATAAGCACCAACCAATAAACACTAAACAATGCTGGGCTGACCTGCATTTTACCGGTTGTACTTCATGCTAGGGATTGCTGACTGATCGAGTGGTTGAGGATAAGGGTTTGACTGATCAATTGATCATCCTATGGGACCTTACAACTGTTGATCTTAAAAGGAACTCAAACTTGTGCATTTAGGAAGATTTAAACCTCTAAGAATTGATGACGCCTAATCACATTTTAGGGAGCACGTTTGAAAGGTTTTCTGCTAGAGAGAGTATTTATGGTTTTCAGAAAGAGAGAGAGAGAGAGAGAAAAGCTTGTTGCTGCCACTGAAGACCTTTGGGTATCCACCAGCATCCATTCACCAGAGAAGAAGATTAACAGGCTATATTTGAAGTCCTTAAAAGTGGCCAGATCTCCTGAGTTGAGCAGCAGTCGGATGGCTGCATGACAGCCATTTGGTGGGTGGGGGTTCACAATCCTCCATGGATCATGATGATTAATCTGATCCCCAAACCTGCTTTATAATGAGAAAAATGATAAAATCTTACCGTGAAGTGCTTCATCCAGGCTGCCACCAGGAAGATAATCATAGATGAGAATCTTAGAAGAAGGCGAGTTGCAGTATCCCCGGAGATTAACGAGATACCGATGTTTTATGCTTCCAAGAATCTCAAGCTCTCTCTCAAAGAACCGATCCAAAAACTCATTCATCTTGGCTATCTTTTTCAAGGCAAATACATTTCCATCATCCATCGAGAGTTTGTAGACGGTTCCAAATCCGCCACAGCCAATAATGCTATCTTCGCCTAAATATTCCAGTTTTTTTAGAATGTCACTTGATGGGTAGGGTAAATCTCCGTGAAACATTACAATAGATGCACCTGAAAGAAGCAAAAATAGAAAATCAAATTAGAACTCAGGTCCAACTTTTGTGCATCATGTTAAACAAAAAGAAATAAATGTCATTAACATACCTTGGCCGATATTCACAGTGCGATTCTGCTCATTATTTTTTCCAAACTTTTTGTATAGGAAACAGCCCCAGAAACACATTAGAGCAACCAATAGCAGAGCACCAACAGTTGCAACTGCACTTATAAGCAACCTTGTAGAGTCTCTGGAAGATTTCCTCTTGGACCATCTATTATCTGTGAAAAAATGATAATAGCACTGCAGATGATAAATCTGTAGAAGGATGTCAAGCATGAAACTAAAGACATGGATTTAGTATTGCAAATGGCATTACCAGAGCTGACAGATGGAATATTAGATGTTCCGCCCACGGAATCTTGGCATACAACATCAAGTTGAGTGCCACATAATAATCGATTTCCTACAAATCTGCACAAAAAGTTGGCCATAAAATATAAAAATTAGATAATGGAACAGCTTCCAATTTGTTGGAGGTTTGGACACTTCTTCATGGATTGAGAGAGCATACAAGAGATAAGATGATTCTAGAACACTGATAATTTACTCCACATAGAAAAAATTAGTAAAACTAAGGATAGGATGTACGAGAACTATTCTGTCTGTAATAGATCGATTGAGAGACCCATTGGGTGGGATGAACCGGAATCCCTCTCTAAGTTTATTCCCATGGGTCTAAACTAATTCACTTGGATGTCTTCATGATTTAGTTGAGGATCAGATCAAACTTCGAAGTAATCTCCTGTTGTTTCTATAGATAGATCACAATAAAAGAAGAACCAATGTTACTTACGAGTCTTTGGAAAACTTGCCAAAAGAACCATCAGATGGTATATTCCCAGTGAGAAAATTTGTTGATGCGTTGCTACATAGAAAATAATACATAAGTTCTTTGCATTGATGGAATGAAATTTGGGAAGCACTTACAATGATGATAAATTGGGCAAGTAGGCTAACGATTGAGGAATAGACCCACTTAAACTGTTGCTTGAAATATCTCTGTATCAGTCACTGTGAAAATTAATATGCAGTGCAATGAACAATATCGCAGAGCCTGGGTATCTATCTATCTAGAGTATATATGCGAAAATAGAAGTATTAATCCAGTAAACAGTAAGCAGCATAGATTTGTGATATTTGAAAAAGGCCATGATCATCAAAGAATCTTCAAGAAATTTTGTGTCATGTGATCTGTATTACCAGGGATCACAAGCATAATTGACATTATGGTGTTGGACTTTGTATACACTTTCTAAAATGGTTATACTTTTTGATATTTCACTTTTTCAAAAAAAAATAATGAGATTGCATATGACTCACAGTGTCCAGTCCTAAAAATTTCCAAGCCCAGGAACAATGGGCCCACCAAAGAGATGCTCATTTATGCAAGCCCAAATTTCGGATGTATCAGGATAAAACTGAAAAGGCGAGAAATAGATGGGAGAGAGGGGAAGGCGAGAGAGAGAGCTCAGACAGCTGAGAGGGAACTATGGGTAAGAGGAGGGAGATAAGAGGAAAGATATGAGAGGTAAGAATGGCAAGAAAAAGCATATAGAAATATCAGAGGAGGAGCCTGATGGATAAGGATGTGAAAGTAAATAGAGAAGGCAGATGGGCAAAGGGTTGGCGAGTTCAGCATTAGAGAGAGAGAGAGAGACAGGGTGTGAGGGACAAATAGAGAGAAGGGAGAGAGAGATATAATTGAAGAACACAAATTATTCTCTAGACCACCTAAAAATGAACCCTTACTTTCCTGGACAACGGAGCACTCTTTAGTCAATTTTCTAATAAAAAAATGTTAAGCTAAACCAAAAGACAATGGAGTCACCAATTGCACAGATATTACCAGGGATCCCAGCATGAATGACATAACTATAATTTTGAAATTTATATACACATTCTAAAATGACCATTTAATAAGGGGATTGTATATGACTCACAAAGTTTTCAGTTCTACGAGATCCCCAAGTTCCGAAGGAATGGGTCCACCAAAGAAGTTTCCCTGTAAATATCTGAAAATGCATGTATACATACTTTTAGCTAAGAGAACAAGGTTTCAGAAAAAAAATAAAAACCGCATGTGATCATTGACACTACCCTAAAAGAATGCACTTACATATACTCTAGCTTAGTGCAATTCCCCAGTCCTGAAGGGATGTTTCCATAAAAAGAGTTGTCATTAAGAGCTCTGAGGGAAAAAAAATGGTGATATTTCATGAACATTAGGCAGTATAAAAAGGATAAAATGTGATGAGGCAAAACCCAAAGATACATACAAAACATTTTCAAAAAAAACTAAGATACATACAAAAGCTTCAGGCTGGAAAGCTTCCCGATCTCATTAGTTATTAATCCACTCAATTTTCTGGCAGAAAGGTTCCTGAAATCATTGCCATGGGGGCATTAAAACAATTATATATGTAGAAATCGTAGGCTTTGGGGATCAACAAAGTGAGATCGACTAATCAGTTGAGATACAAACAAGACAATCAACCCCTCTGAACTGTACAATCAATCACCACTCGTCAGAGATAATTGATTGTAAGGATAAGCCATAACATTTAGAAAGGTTTAATATGGGTCATTGGATCCATCTCGAGACAGACTTGGCTGTACAAGTTTTTTGGGGCACCTGTGGCCCACTAAAATAGGGACCAATCATCTCAATCAAATTGATGTATCAGCAACTGTGATGATCAAAACAGTCGACCAGGGAGGGCCCAGTGATCTACATGATCACTGTTATCGCCAAATCATGTTGGACTGACCTAATTCTCAAATCCTGTGGAGGACTATCCACCTTTCAGGAAATAAACAAAGATAACATCAAGGTCAACTCACAAATCAGTGACTCTCTGTGTCTGAGGATCGCATTTCACGCCTCTCCATTTACAGGGGTCAGGATCCTCTTCCTTCCACAGCAAGAGCACACCATCCGAGTCAATAACAGCTGACTTGAAACTGAGAAGTGCCTCTCCTGAAAAGGTAGCCAGTTTCATAATTAAGCATCAATTAAACAGTAATGTTTATACTTTATAATGTGGAAATTATGAAGCTCACCATCGGAAGATATTGCGTTACATTCTTTTTGTAAGAAAATGTAGAAGAAGAACGAAAATGAGGGCCTAAATGTCTTTGACATATCAACATAGTTGAGACCGCTAGATTGCTCTTCGGGCTTGCGACACGGACGATCAAATACACATTTTTCCTTGGTCAGAGACACACGACCCCCGAAAACAACATCTGAAAAGAGGGAAAATTACAAAGAGGATATTCTGTGATCGGAACGAAAGCATAACTGCGAAGTTATAGAGACAATAAAGCGTTCTTTTGGAGATCATAAAATAATGATCCTTTGATGCAAATTATTGATAAGCTAATGAGTTAATCTTTAGCACGAAAGCATCTAGAGATTAACATTAAGATTCGACTTTCCGTTAGACCCGTTCAGATGATATATTTTTTTCCGGAAGCTGGATATTAAATAATTGGAGACTCGCCGCAAAATGTGAAGTCATGCATCCAAAAATAAGTACAAATTTCCTTAAGACGGAGAAGTGACATGATCGGAGCTATTGGATTAAGCGTCTCCAACGACAATTGCCACAGGAGCAACGTACCAAAATCGATGAACGAAAACTTAATTAACTGATCTGACATGAACAACGACTGAAATGTCAATAGCACGGGCGAATTGCAGCAATGTACGGGAGTAAACGCACCTCAAACATCGGAGATCGAGTTCAGGTTCACCGAAAATTCACAATATCGACGTTTAATAGAAAGAGAGCGAGGACGGCAAACATGAGGAGTCAGATCTGCCACGAATACGCCAATGCCGATAGCAAAGAGTGTGGGTTCTTGGGGAGGAAGATGGAGTGGAGAGAGAGGGTAGACAGGGAGAGTATAGTACGACTACAGAGTGGTAAACGGGTAAGAGGTAATCCGCTGAGTAGAAGTGTGAAGGGCGATAGTCCGAAAGATTTCCACGCCGCGCGTGCGAGCCTGACACTGTCATACAGAGATACAGTACTGTGGAGTTCGCACGTACAAATCAGGCAGAAGCGCCGAAGGCCGCGTCACATCAAAACTACGGAATCGACGGCCAGGATGCGACCGCTCAATGGAGCAAGGGGACCGCAGCCAACTGGACAGCACGAGAGATTCTTAGATCAGCAGAGCGAGAGAGATGAAAAGATGGAGAGGAAAAATGAGGGAGCAAGAAAGAGGAAGAAGTGAGCAGGTTCAACTTACGGCTGAAGCAAGTTTAACCTAGAAACTCAACCAGATAACGCTCTGATAGATTGGTGGAAAGATTGAAAGACTCTAGCGAGAGCGAAAGCAGCAGACCCAACATTCAACGTCAATCATCGCCCCTTCATTAATGCTCTCACCGGTCATAGTCACTCGCCAGCAACTCTAGCCTGAGGAGCGGGACGCTTGAATGAGTGAGAGAGAGAGAGATGATGATGCTGATGAACTGTGTGTGAGATATGATTAACTCGGGAACGGAGAGAGGACCTCGAGATGATGGGAGCATACGAGAGGAGAGAGAGAGAGACGTGTAGAAATTCTACGCCTCTTACAAGGCTAACGCGTGGGAAATGAACCTTGGGGGTCTTGCGATGAACCTGAGACACTCAGAAACCATGAGGTGAAGGGGAAGGGAGGAAGGAGGGAGAGGGGGAGAGAGAGAGAGAGAGCTTTCCCATATACCGTCATCCAGTCATGGAAGGAGACACGTTCATTTACAAACATCAGCATCCACGGGGAAGGTGATTCGGGAAAGAATCAAGGAGCACAACTCTGGAGCTAACTTCCGGCATGGTTATCAAGATGATGATGATGGTGGTGGTGTTGGCGGGATCACGGTGGAGATACATGGATCCATCACCCGGTGAGCCTGCACCCTATCACGGCGCTCCACATAGGCAGCCGGAAACCAGCCTGCCTGCCCGTTGGATTCCCCTTCAGACCATCCATTGTCAGACTCCTACCACCGATCCCAGGAAAATGAAGATTATTTAAAAAATAAAGTATGAATGTGTTAATCCTGTAGTTTTCTGATTGACAGGGTTTTTACCTGCCGGACAACGACGAAATCACCGATCGAGAGGTTCAGCTCTCCATCTCCCATGGCATCAAATGAATGAATAACCTGAAGGAGAGGGGATTTTTTTGTGAAAAAAAAGCCCCTTTGCCCAAATCTTATTAAAAAGTTTATTCATTATCCAGTGGATTTTACCTCGGCAATAAAGTACTCGGCATTTTCATTTTCTGTTCCGGTGCCACCACATTCCTTCTGTTCAATTTCATTATCTCCATGGACATTATGACATTGATCAGTTTCAATTTCATCATTTACCACTTGGTCTTCGTTTCCACTGGCATTATAAGATTCATCCTTCTCGAATTTCTCCTTTTCTGTCAGATCCTGGGTTCCACTGGAATGTTCTAACTGAGCTCCGCCGTTTATTTCTCGCACTTGGATTCTATTCTCACGATTTTCAAGCAGATCTTCATGGATTTTGCAGGAATCTTTTGTAGAGGGAGTTAATTCTGGCTGTATCTCCGCTTCACTCTTCTGCTTCTCCACGATCATCTACAATAGAACCAAGATAAAGTATAAGAACCTAAGCAAACAATACAAATTACAAAAACTATATCTTCTTGTTCCATCACCACTATAATTGAGTACTTGTTCAGCCACGATTTCCTATTCTGTTCTGATCTGCTAATGACTACTGCTTCATCAGTCTATTCATTGCGATCTATGCATATCTATTGTAAATTCTGTTCATCTGTTAAGGAAACTGTTCGAATGCGATCTAGGAGATGCTCAAATGTGTACAAGAGGTTACCCCATCATGAAGAATGTCTAGCAACGAAGCAACTTTGTGATGATAACTTCTCTCAGCATCAACCTAAAGAACAATGTGAGATGACAATTATTCCTTAACACCCAAAAGAGGAGTAATATACCATATCCAGTAGCTGTTGGAACGTGATCGTTCGCTGATTCATTGCAACTGACTTCATTGCCGTCGTAGCTTCTCTCCCTAGGGCAGTTAGTGCCGATCCAAGCTCGTGTAACCGCTGCTCTGAATTTTGAAGTTTTGATAGATAATCTGGATTAGTGCTTGCATCCTTTGATCTCATTTGTCGTCTTGCAACGTCGATTGCTTGAGCTTCAACTTCTTCTCGGAGCTTCTCGTAGCAGTAAGCCAGATGCCGGGCATCTTCCAAGGGCGCTCCTATTAAAATCTGTCGAAGAGGCTGGTAAACCTGGAATTGAATCGATATATTAGAAAGGGCTTGCCGTTTTGTAGATCAGAATGTATGTCAGATTCACCTTTCCTGCGAGAATTTCATGAAGTTTTTCTCGCTCGTCCTCCATTGATCGGTGAGAATTACCAAATAGAAGTGATGCTTTGGCGAGAAGGGTATCAGAATTTCCGTTCTCTCCGAATCTGAAGCAGGCGTTCGCTAGATTGGATGCTGCCAACAAGGAAATACAAATTTACAACACTAGCTCTTCTTTTTCAGAACAATATCGTTATACATGGAAAGGACAAAACCTATCTCCATCTGCCTTGAACTTGCTGCAATGAGACCCTCCAATCCCCGCAAAATATCCCGTTGAAAGTGCTGCACGTGGTATATTAAAATGAACCCGCAGTCGAATTAAACAAATTTGGGCAGAGATTGAACCTTCGCTGCCTTGGTGGATTTGTAAAGACGCTGGAGTTGTCGGTAGCATGCTGCATCCGGCTCTTCCAAGAGCGAGGGATCAACGGCAAAACGTCCGCTGAATTGCCTCAGAACCGCCTGTTCAGTTGCAAAATCCAAAATTGGAACTTTATAATGAAGAACCAAAAAAAGAGGCCGATACCTGCTGCTGCTTGGCGACCTGCTCCCGGAGTTTGCTGGCCTGCTTCTTTATGGCATCCATTCAGAGGAAAGGCGAACGATCGGAATGATTATCAAAATTCTTTTATTTGATCTGTGATGGGGTAGAAAGATTCGCCCTTTACGATACCAATCCGACTGAAGAAGCATGTCCGGATCTCCTTGGCACGGGCGAAACGGGAAACCTAATACGGGGTTCTGGATTCCGGGCCCACCCGTCACTCCGCGAATCTCTCCCACTCCACAAGGAAAGTAGGGGTGGCGGTGGCCGGCCATCGGCGCTGATGGCGGCTAGCGCCGTGGCCTCGCTGACTTATTCGAGCGCTGGATGGTCATGGCCGACGGTAGTTTCACCGGCAAAGAATCACACTCGTGCTGTGTCACCATGTACAAAAAAAAGTGTAGATGGACGCTTGACCTTCGACCTCACTCCTCACAGTAATCATGAATGAACCATCAGCAGCCGCGAAAGATGGAAATTATTCTCTACGCCAGACCTTTGACTCTGCTCCATTCAGACCCACGGCCTAGCTGGCGTACTGCTTCTCTTCCACCATTCCACCTTTTATGCGATCCCCCTGTTGTCATACGCATGATATCTCAACTTAGGCATATAACTTGTATCTTTGTCATTTACTCCCTAAGTCTACTTACTCGCAAAATTTTATGATTTTTCAAAATGAAAACATATACTTCAGAATGATATGCATTTCACTTCATTTTATGAGGATTATTTAGTTGTAATGCATAATTCATGTGATTATGATGCATATTATAATGTTTTAATTATATTTTTCATGCATGCCATGCCATTTGACTCACTCCCACAATTTCATCATTTTAGCATCAATCATTATCCATTATCGACCTTTTTCAAGGTAAAAAAACTCAATATTTTCCATTTTTCATGAAGAAGAACAACCGAATCATAGTGCATGCTTAAGTTGACCATGTTTGACCTTTCAAGTCAGACTGTTAATCATACTCAATTAAACCTTTTAATATTTTCTTGTAATTTTTTGTTTCACACAACATGAAGAGGCAGAAACTTGTTTTTGGGACCCCAAAAAAATGAGTGAAAAAGAACGGATTTTTTTGAGGAATCGATTTTCTAATTTTGGATTTTTCTCAAACTTACTTTTTTTAGGGATTCGAAGCAATAACTTGAGCAGGGACCCCGCAACAGCGACTAACCAGACTTGAACAGCCACATGGCAAGCCGCAGCAAGCCAGCTGGGAGGAAGCGTCTTGCTCAGTTTCACGATCACCGGGGACCCGCTGTGGAGCACCCGCTCTGGAGACATGTCGCACGCCCTCCATGCACTGGCGTTGCTTTTCTGGAGACGCTTCGTCTCTCTAGTGGGAGGCAGCGCAAGCTTTTCTGCTGCGGATGTGCGACTTGCACGATGGCCTGTTGCGTGAGTGCTCCCGCGAAGCACAGGTGCTACGCACTGGCGTCGCGCCTCCCTCAGGCAGGAGACGCATGTGAGCGTGCGTGCTGGTATCCCGCTTCCACCAAAGGAGGCAACGCTGACTTGCATATATGGTGGCGTCTTGCCTCCTTGAAGGACAGTGATGGCGAGCGAGGCCCACCGCCAGCAGAGTTAGAGACACCGGCAGCCCGAGTCCAGCCCGTTCGACGCGCGAAGACGAAGGAGCCCGGCTTTTGGCATGCGGCCTAGCCGCGAGACGACACTAAGCTACCCTTCTTCTTCTATTCTTCTTCTTCTTCTCGGATTATGGGGGTCTCGCACTTGTGTTTAGCGGACCCGCTAATTGAGTTGTGTTTGTTTGCCTTTTGGGGTCCATGTAGGTCCCTATTCGGGAGGCCCACGTAGACCCCAAAGGGAGAGGGCCTCAAGTAGGCCCACCCTCCCTTAGCCCACTTGTGGGCCCTATATAAGGGAGGGTAGGACCTCCCCTCAACCCTAGTGATATTTTGCGCCGTTTTGCGAGTTTTAGATTTGAGATCTGTAGTCCTTAGACGTGATAAAGAGAGGAAGAGAAGGGAGTGCGGAGAGAGCGTGAAGATAATCGCCTTCCATCCGCCGACCGCTAGCAAGGGAAGCCCGGGACAACCGCGGTGAAGAAAGGGGAGACCCAGGGAACGCCGTACGAGCGTCATAAGTACGTCCTCCTGCACCGCTTGAAGAAGTGCCGCGAAGACCCTTCCCCTTGTCCGGCAGTTGCACCCTCATCCTGCTGCTCGCCTTCACTCTTCCTCTCCGTTTCGTAAGTTCTATCACCCAGGACGGCCTACAGGACGACACGAGACTATCTGCGTACCTGCAGTTGAGTTCGTGGTCACGCGTGAAGTCAGAATACCGCTCCGTCGAACGTCCGTCGGACGTCCGACGTCTCCCGCCGAGGTAGGTGTCGCCCGCCATATTCTCTCTCTCATCTTCTCTACCTTTTCTTCTCTCCCACCCTCACCGCCATCTCCTTGACCCTTCCTGTCCACACCTGATACCTGCACAACGGCCGCCCCTCCACGTTCCTCTCCTTCGCCACCGCACCGCGCCGCGCCCAGCCCCTCCGCAACCGCAATATTTCCCTATCATCCCATTTTCCCTCAACACCCCGTGACCGTCTCTTCACGGGCCGCCACTCCCTCTCAGTACAATATCGTCCCCTCGCCCACGATATTGATGCAGTTACGCCCAACCAGCTCTCTCCCTCTCTCTCGTTTTCGCGCCGCACCGTCCCCGTACTCGCCATTCCTGTCCCGCTTTTTCCGCCGCTCCGCTCTCCTATTCCCCCTGCCACGTTAGTCTCCCTTACCTCGTCCCTTCTTCCCGCCACCCTCCTCCTTCCCTATTTCCCGCGACCCTCTCCCTCGCATCTGTCTCACCCTGCACTTACGATGCATCGCCACGCGTGATACCCCTCGTCGCCGACCGCCGCATGCTGGGCCTGCTTCTTTCTTTATTTCCTTCCCTCCTAAGAGGTGAGACTCCTATCAAAGGTATCTCGGGTGACAATATCTCGGAAAACGTGGTAGCTTCTTACCCGAAGACGAAGACGGCGTATTGCCACCGGACGGACCCGACTCCTAGTCCTACGCATCGTTCTCTCACGGACGCCTCGCCCGCGACGAGTCTCGCCTCGTCACGACTCCGCCAGGGCTACGCAGCCCTCGAAGGTTAGCTCCGCCCCTTCCCTATTTCTAGTTAATTATCTTTCGAAGGTTTTCCTCGATTTGTTTCCACCGCCTTCGGACGAACTTAGACAGGGATAGAACGGTTATTAGGGTCGTGATTTCCGACGCCGCGTCGAGTCCGCCGCTGTTCGTGAGCAGCCACCTCCGGCCTTTCCACGGCGACTCGTTCCGCCGCCTACCGGGACGTGGACCGACCGGGTCTCGGCTTTTACCATCGTCGAGTGTTTCCCCGGGTTGTTCGGAGTTGATATCGTCTATCGGTGCGCCTGCTTGCACTTAGATTAGGGATTGACTTAGAGTCGTAGGTTCATACCCCATTACAGATCGGGCCGACTGCCCATCCCCCCTGGATTTCGAGTCTCATTGATCGGGTACTAGGGCTTACGACCCTAGTCCTGCATCAGACAGCCACATTGCTTGGGGCACGCTGCCTCGTCGCACCTTACTGCAACATCGTAATCTGGCAAAGAATAGAGGAATTGGAACTTCGATACCACTGGTCCATCCGACACGGGTGGCCTCGAATCGTCGACATCTCAAGAACTTCTTTAAATTCTTGCAACGCCCGCAAAATGAAGACTCCAGGCGATGGATGGTACAACGTATGTCCTCATCGTGTTGCACCTTGAACGAAGCAAGACAACCTCTCCTTTTATAGATCACTCTATCAACGCTGCAACGATCATTACACCTCTGAATTGAAACGGCCGTCAATGCCAACAACCTCATCATCTCCAGTGCCCTTGACCAATCCCTTCATGACTACCGTATCATAGATTATGAACAACTGGAAAAACATCTCGCCATCGCATGATAGATAACATGCCATTTAGGAGCACATGCACTCTATTTTTTGTTATTTTTTGAGAAAAATTCATGTTACCATGATTATACAAACTTTTAGCAGTCATCATGCCATTTCACCCAAATACTCAATGAGTATTCAGTTAGGATTATTTAGGTGCATCAATCGGGTTCGACCTGATTTTAGAGGATCCATATCTGACCTTCTGGATTTTTCATAGTTTCAAGATTTGAAGAAAAGGAATGCTATTGGAAAATAAGAAGAAAACTTGCTTCGGCTCTCCCAAGTTAAACCAAATGCTTTTAAATTCATAAAATTTGGTATTTTCTTTTTTTTCTAATTTATTAATGGAAGAAAAGAAACAAAAATCAATTGGCATCAAAATGGCAAAATTTTCATATTATACCAAACTCTGTATTACTAGTTATGGTTTTCTAAGTCAAGGACTAGTTTGAAATTTTCTGGAATTTATTACGAAATTTCTGAAATTTTGTGGTCTTCATTTTGAAAAATGGGGACCCTCACACTGATGAGGCAACATGCCATCAAGCCATTGGAGCCTACTTGAGCCTACGTGGCATGCCACATGGGGCATTATATGGGTGTGAGTGAAAGTACAAGATGCTTGTGCGGCATCCAAGTGGCACCATGAAGGAGAATGAACTATGATATAGGGAATGTTGATTTTTGTTTATAAATCATTAGTCAATGCATGGAGATGAAATAGTGCACAATGGGAGACACGCGAGTTTATAGGCGGGAGCGGGTAATGATGAAAAGGAGATCTAATGGCCCAGATTCAATGTCCCTTTTCTGCTCGCCCTTCATCCAATCGTCTAGACATTGCACATTCTTATCTCTCTCTCTCTCTCCTCTTCCCCTAAAAAGGGGTGACGTGGCCAACTCCTAGCATATGCATACCACTTATGGGGCAATTGGATGGCCAGAGTTATCAGAATCCCCCTTATTATTCGCTTTTATTTGCTGATTTAACCCTAAAATATTTTTTCTTCTATCTCTTGAGCATCAATTGATCTTCAAGCCCCACTATATGTCATTGGGTGGAGAACCCTCTAGATTGAATTGTGCAACCTAGATTGAATTTTGCAACCTGGGAGGATTTCTAGGTTTCATTTAGTTTAGAAACAATGAGAAGACAAAGGAGATACTTGTTGGGTTGATGTAGCATTTGGACATCAATTCTAGTACTACTAGTCGGAAAGAGTCGAGGCATCCTTATGGATATTGAATATCGATATAGGCATCAATATCAATTGGATACCATTAAATATAGTAGATAGAATACTGATATCAAATATTGTGAGGTTAAATGGTAAAAGTATTTAAAATTAATTTTTTATAAATATTTTTAAAAAAATAATCGACATCTTTGTTCATGGTATATTATATTATTAAACGAGATTTTTGCCTCACTGTGGTTAAATCAAATGAAATAATAAAGATAATGAGATGTTGTACAATGATAAGTGATAGAAATTACTAAAATGAATTGCCTTGAAAAACTACGTGATGTTGGCTCATTGTTGCCCATAAATACACCAATGTGAAATAGTTTTGTTGACTTGGATAAAAAATAAATGAGATTTTTTGGGCCATTGACTTCCAAAAAAATAAGGCTCTCAACATAGATTTGTCCAATGGTTGCATGCTAGGTAGTGGCACCTTGTTGCTCACTGCTTGCACCACAAAAAACCCATTTAGTGGAAAGATTTTAATTTGACTGAAATATGAGAATCAAAGAAATTCATTCCTTATGAGCATTGAACAATATGGTTTACTCAATTACAATACCATTTGCATTGAGATCCTCTTTGGGTGTCTTTATAGGCCACTTTTGTTCTCCCTCCTGATCAAGCACTCCACAGTCTCTTGTGAATTTTGATGCTATGTGAGATGTGCCCTCTTTTACATGGAAATATCTATACCATCTAAAAACACATGCTCTAATGATGCGCTAGTGGCACATAGTGCTAGGAGCACTTATACAATAAAGACGAGGAAAAATACATGGTGTTACCCTTACATGCCCCTCAAATAAGCACAAGGCTCCTCCATCCTTCACAATTTCTTTCGATATAGACATGATGGATATTATGAGGCCTATAAGTTAAACACACTTCCATGTATCTTGTTTATGTTCATCGAAATAAAATTTATTCATTGGTTGTCTTGTGTGATGTTTGCGATAAAGTCCATGACCATATACAATGACTAAGTGAAATTATGATGAGATCATAATATAATGATCACTAGTCTTTAAACATATGTTCTAAAAATTCCTATTATGAGGATATTTGGGAAGGACGTTGAATTATCCTGAAGGGATAGTGTTATTTAATTAGACGAATGTGATGAGTATAACTGATCATCTAGCTATCGGTGTGGTGACACCAAGGATAGATTGTGGGTGCTCTTTAAAGAAATAGTTCATTGAATTGATATGTAGGAATCCCTAAATTTCATTATACCTAATTGTCAATCAGGTTTATTCATGTCACGGTTGTGTATGTGGTCCTTTTAACTTGAGACACCAAAGATATCTTGTAAACGGGTGACTATTTTTTTATTATGACTTACGAATACTTAGCCATAGTATTTCTAAAATGTCATATATTAGATACAATATGAAGTCCTTGAAAATGAGTATGATTAAGAAGGGATCATCCACCCTCAATATTTGAGAAAATTGACTAAAGGAATGAGATGTGATGAAATCCTTAACCAAGGTAGTAGAAATATCACAAGTGGAGTTCCCCAATGATTTCCTCCACGCATCAGTACTAAATTAAGTGATCGATTAAGGTTTGACATTTGATGATACCCTAAGTTAGTCATAAATCTTGTGTCAAACAAAGGATTATACATATATAGTAATTGATGGCAACAAGGTTTCATACGAGAGTTCTTATCTACCCCATATCTCTTAAAGTACATGGTGTAGCTTGGCACCCAACAAGTTAGCAACTCAACTCGTCGATTGGGTTAAACCAATCATTGATTAATTAATCTATATGTTGATATATATCATTTATTAAGGTTGACCAACAAGGTGTTATTGGGTCTATTGAGTTATTAACTAGTGAGATATCTAGACCTTGAGGGTCACACACATAAGCACTATGGATGTTGGTACATATAGATATAATTCTGAGGGCTTTCTAAAAAATCTTACATAAAAATGTTTATAAATAGGGGGATCACAACTCGAGGTGCCCATGCAAGATTTTTGGAGTTCTCTCATTTCTTCCTCTTCTATCTTGGTGAATAGTTTTGAAGAGGAGATCCAACCATCTAACAATCGTCTGGATATCGCTAGAGGCTAGATACTCAAATAGTTTCAAGAACTCTAACAAAGTGAATTTTTGCAGTCGTTGAAAACACACCTCCTCATGTCAAAATAATTTCCAAACTCTCTAAAATTATTATTTAATTAGGAATTAATTAGGATCATGGTGAGTAAGGGTCAAATCCACAAAGAATTAGGGAGATTTTTGAGATATTTTGAAATTGGATCAAATTTGGATGATGAATTGAGGTTAGAAATTAGGAAAATTGATAATTTAAATAACAACTCCAAGAAAAATACACATAATAAAAAATCACTCAATTTGGATTAGTATTTGTAAATAAATCAAATAGCCAAATAAGGGGATATAAATTGGTCATGAAGAGAGAGAAAATGATAAAATTTCATAAAATTAAATTAATCTACTGATCAAAATTAAAATCTAATGGTATAGGATGAAAGATTAGGAAGAAAACACGTAATATAATCTGAAATCTCACTTGAAATGATCCAATTTATTCTCGGATCAAGGCTTTTCATTTTTCATTTCTAAAAACAAAAATTCAGAATTCAAGGGGAGAATTCTTCCTTCTCCTTCGATGAAATATTGATTTCAAGCACTCCCTAGACTTGGAAATGAGCCTAGAAGAGGAAGAAAACAATAAATTAAAGTATTATGTTTTCCAGAATGTTTGATCAATCAAAAATTTGAGAAGGCTTCAAAACATCAAAGAAAGGGAATTTATTGCATTTTGAAATTGGGCATGACTGTTTGATCATCTCTTAAAAGAGATCAATGGTTGCGATGGAATCCAAAGAGACAAATCATTATGGTTAAGTGAGGACCATTGGATCTTCATAAGAGCATCAGAATTGCGGTACGTGACCGCGTGAAGAGAATACGTCGCTTGATCTCATCCATCCGATCATGATTCGATGCTTCAAATCCTGGCTGTTATAACTCCAGAGATGAACAGCCTAGATTGATCCGTTTAATAAAATGAATTTTTGCTCAATCAGATGCTGCCACATATCCCCTTCACTTTCACTTAAGTGAAGGGCTCAAATTAAAAGTCATTTCTTCGCACCGACGGATGCTCATGAGCGCTCTACATCACCTATATAAACCAAAGAAAAAGATAGTCCCAAATTACAAAAATGAAGAAGATTTTCCATATATTCAATCAAACATATTAAGAGGTTAGCTCGTACCCCTAAAGGTCACTTAACCTCTAATAACACATGTCATGTGTGCATCACACGTGTGACACATGACACCCACACCTGCTGCCATGTGAAAACATGCAAGCGTGCACTTACAAAACATCACTCAAGAATGACAGTGAATAAATTTTGTTTCAACAAATATAAAAATGAGATACAAGGAAATGTGATTTGGATTATAGGCCACATAATATCCATCAGTTTATCCATTCCAACTTCATTATTCACCACTAGAAGTAGATGATATCTATATAGTGAACTATGGTGAAAAAAGTAGGGTAGGAGGCCTTTATCATACTCTATTGCCTTCTTCTTCATTAACTCATCTAGCATTGAACCTTTGTTATGGAGCATTTTTTTGACAACCTAACTCTCCTAAAAAATCATTTCATTACATCTTCATCTTCATTCCCTTGCATGCAATCTCCTTTGATATATGCTCCTTTATTCCCAACTTCTTCTCAATCCAAATGATTATTCTTCTAAAACCCCAAGAATGCCAATATTAGCCCTAATGATACAATAATGTAACTCACTATTCAAAAAATTATTTAATGTACCTATTCATTCATTTATGGATCAGATTCCACTCTCCACATGGTCAGGAATCGATGACTATTTCAGGATACAAAAATTTGGATCGGTGAAAAGTGCCAATGTAGGTAGTGGGTCATGAAAATATTTGATGCGAGGTGATGGACAAAATGAACAATAAAAGTGATGGCTCCCCTTGTGGCAAGGGCAGGTACAATCTACGAGAGAGGCAATAAGCCCTCGGGAGCACCTTTATTGAAGAAGTGATTTCTCAAAAAATATTATGCTAAGGTCACAAAGAGAAACCCTAGGCTTATTTAAATGTTCCAAGAGGAGAGCGATATATAGAAAATCATAATTTATCAAAAAGGCAAACTCATTTATCAAAAATTATACTCAACTCTTTGAAATTGATAATTTAAAGTTAGAAAAATGAGTCGACATCAAATCCAATGGGAGGAACTTTAAAAGATTGAAACTAGGGTTTCCTTTTTTGGGTTTTTCGATTAAGAAAATGGAAGAGATCTATAGAGGAAGTGAAAAGAATATGAGAGATACGATAATCCAATTGAACACTTCTAAATATCTTATCCAAAATTGAAATTTCTCATTTAGGAGATAAAATTGTGATTTAGGGTTTGCAACTGAGATTTAGGAATTGAAAATGTGGAATGACAATACTAGATTGAAATTTAATTTTCTTAATCTAAATAATTGAGATCTAGAACTCACTCTAATGGTGCTCACTCTTCGATCATTTGTTCAAGAGCCCATACATCTTTCTTGGGATTGACGGATTGCATCCAACACAAAAAATGAATAGAAAGGAGAAAAAACTCACTAAAAATGATGGTTGATACATGACAAAATGATCTATCAGTGTTATCTTCCCTCTAGCTTGAAATTGCTAAAACCAACCAAAGGAATGTCAAAAACCCTAGGTTTTCTTTATTCCCTAAATCAATCACTATGAGAAGAGAGAACATGAAAGTGTAGAATCTGCCAACAAAATCATTGCTCCAAAGTCCACTGTGATCTTGATATATCGTCATTTCAATTTGGATCATTTTGGCCATTGATCACACTTTAAATGATAAGGATCAAAATCACAATGGTTCAGATTAAGCCAGATGTCCATTGCTGATTGGATGTCATTTTTATAAAGAAGACTAGAGTAAATGCTTGATGATGTGATTTCATGTGGTCGTTGAATACACAAAAACTCGTGTCAAAATAAGTTCCAAACTCACCAATTTCAAGAGTAAATCACTAATTAAAGAGTATAGTGGTGAATAAGGGTCGAATCCACATAGAAATAAAGAGAAATTTAGATATGTCTTTGAAATTCGATCCAATCGAATAACTCCAAGGTGAGAAATAAGGGATTTTATTATATTAAGAAAGATAACTCCAAGATGAATCCACATAATCAAAAATCACAAATTTTGGATCACAATTCGCTGAGAAATCAAGGATTGATATCAGGAAGAATATTTGTTCACAAAGAGAGAGAAAAGCTAAAATTATATACAATTTGATTAATCTACCATTCAAAATTAAAATCTAATGCTACTAGAAGAAAGATTATGAGGAAAACATATAATCTAACCTGCAGTCGCGCTTTAAATGATGCAATTAATCGCCGAATTCAAGGCTTTTCATTCTGTGACTTTGAAAACAAATCTCGGCGTTCAAGATGTGATTTCGTTTGATTCTCTCCACCAAATCTTAATTTCAAACACTCCTCGGATGCGGAAACGAGTCTAGAAGAAGAAGAAATCTAGTGATTCCAGGACTGAGTTGTCTAAACAGTTTGATTTGCTCCAAACACCTAAGAACTAGTTTTTCCGGCGACGAACATCTCAATTTATAGAGAAATTGGGCGCGACTGTTAGATGCGTCTCTTCATCTTTGATCAACGGCTCAGATTGAACGTGGGTTCGTGAATCATTATCATAAATTCACGTATGTTTAGATGAAGTGCTCAGATTTTGCCATGTCACGTGTGAAGGAGAAGCGTCGCTTAACGTCTACTGTTTGATCTTCATCAAGCGATCAAGATAATTTCCATGTGTCCATTGGGGTGCATTTAATCTTGACTGTTATAACTTCTCAGATAAGCGGCTGAGATTAAATCATCTTAAAATGAATCGTCGCCTAATCAAATGTAGCCACGTACCCCCTCAAGTAAGTGATAAATCGACGATTGCAATTGAATCGCGCGATTGAATGCTTCTCGTTGCGCCATGTCACATGTAAATAAAAACAGAGATAAATAGTCTTACATGACATAAATTCTGATGATTTGACAAGTATATAAGGTATCGGTGTATAATGGGTTCGCAATAATCCACAATGGATGCCTAACCCACTAATTATTCACACGCGCGCACACACGCACATGTGCGCATGCAGATACGCTCACACATGTCACCACGTGGACTGTACATGTATAGCCACATTCTCTTAGAAAATTTTTTCTCTTGTTATTTACATATTTATTTTCTAAGAGAAGTTTTATTTTCTAAGAGAAAATAAAACTAGAAAAATAAATGAGTATAAATAAAAATATTTTCTCTTATCATTTGATCATGAACATACAATTGTGATCTCAAATATAGATGGGAATAAAACTATATTATTGAATTATGCATAATTATCCGTAAAATGATATATTTTTAGATCATAACCTAAAATTACATGAAATGATAAATATGCACTCAAAATATGATAACATGCATACAAATATAATATTTAATGTCTTTATTTGCGTTAACAAATATGTAAATTCATGTATAAATTGCATGTTATCAATGCTAACCATTGGATCCAAGTTCATACACATTGTGACAACCGAAATGTTGTGCTACAATTTGCTGCTAAAAGAGAAAGGATCATGATAAATTTTGGTCATTGATTTCATGAGCCACCATTAGATGCTCTAGAAGTTGTCCATGTGGTTTGCTTGCATTAGTTGGGCATTTGATCCTTTGCACATTGATTTTGTGGACTAGTTCCACAAAATTGAATACTTTTGATGTCACCATGTTTCCTTGCATAAAAAACTTTAGACCCATATTGACATTCTCATTTGAAAAAAATTAGTCTTTAAAATAAAGGCCTATTAAGGACTAATGTCGATTAATATGACTCTTAAATACTAATACTCCCCTTAATTGCACCATGTAGGAGCAGGGTGCGTGTTGCATAGAACTGCCCTGTCACACCACTTGTAAGTGCTGCCCACATCACAGTACCATGTTAGTGATACCTAGTAAACCCGTTTTCCAATTTTCAAAATCTGAAATAAATCTTGAAATTTTGGACTAGTTCCAAGAAAATTAGAAAAAAAATCCATAAAAATCTTTTAAAATGAACATAAATTGGATACAAAATGTAGAAAATTTCCTACAACTTAAATGCTCATATCTTCGCATATTAAATTCATTTTAAAATGAAAATTTTTCTATTTTAATCTTCATCACATCCTATTTGCCTACATATCACCTAAAACTAAAAACTAAAGGAGATAAAAAATGATAATTTGCATTCGACCTGCTTCATCTTCTTCTCATCATCATCCCTCTCATCCTTCGTTCAAGATCTATGAACATGAAAGTCACACAAATATAGTTAATTTACACTTTTTTGACCTTGGAAAAGGTCAAACAGCACTCATGCATCAAATTAACCCTAAACTACTTCAAAATAAGTTTATGAACAAGATGAGGAAATGAATGCTAAAATTTCTTCAAAACATTATTACATGAGGAATAATTATGCAAATTATATCATAAAATATTAAAGAATCATGTATTTGCACATACAAAATGCATGCTATCAAGGAGAAAAAAATTGCATCAAAAAAATAGAAATTAAAACAAAAGGAATTCTAAAAACAAGATACAAAAGGATTACGGCCACAAGTGTGAAAAGGGTATTGAGGCACGGCTCATGTGCATGTCTTTAATATGGTTTTTAGGCTTGAAATAACCTTAAATGGGCCATGTTAAGTGTCAACCATTAGATTAGACAAATGGCTTACTAGGTGCATGGGCTGAGATCACACAACATGTCCCCTTAAAAACCAAGGAAATCCCCCCAAAAAATAGAACGTGTAGAAATTCTCTAAGTATTTTTGGCCATCCAATCATATGTTTCTAAGGATATGAATGACCAAGATCACCCTATGTGGCTCTAAAAGAGGTGTTTGCTTAAAAACAAGAGTAGATCCACTTTTGTATTGTTAGATCATGTGTCTGATGGTCACAAGAGCAAGTTTTTGTGCGACATGTTGCATCGGATGAAAAGAAATAGTCAAGTTGATTGTGATTTTTATGATTTGCTATGGATTGCAACAATTTCATTGCAAGAGAGAGAAAAAGGGCTATCCCAATTTGAAGAATTGATCAAGTTTGATGAGAGATCAATGCCTATAATGGTGCCAAGTGTTGCAAAACTAGTGTCATCACCATCAAGTACTAAGTGAAGATGGACGGGAAAATTTTTATTACATCATGCCATGCCCACGATGTTGTCATATCAACTGCAAAGTGAAAGAAATAAATATAGAGCCATGTGGAAGATTGACGGTGCGTTTTTATGCGTCGTTAAATCACAGATATGCTGGTCAAACAAAATTTATAAAAACCAAACTCACAAAGATAAAATATAAAATCAAGTAATGTGTAAGTATCAGGTAGATCCATAGAGAGCAGAGTTGACTTCAATCGCAGAGTTGACTTGGTCAAACTTAGGTTTAAAAGGGGTTTTAAATAAGTAAAAATAAGAAATAATGAATGGAAATGATATAAATAAACTAAATAAGAAGTTTTAAGAATTTAATTCTCGGGTTTGACAGAGAAAAGTCAAAAGTCAAAGTCAAAGTGTAAACTTTGACTAATAGTAGGTGTTCTGTAAAATCAGAGAACCAAAAAGAGTCCGAATATTACCAAAATTATATATTTAGAAACTATAGAGAAAATGGAATTTATTGATATAAAATTCGTGATTTTTGGATTAGAAATGGATTTACTATGAATTATTGAAAATCAAATATCAAAAAACCCCGAAATGAACACCTCGGAGGAAATCTTCAAATTAACCTGTCAAATGAAATGCAAATCTTGCAATTTATATGTAAATGGAAGGCTAAGAACTAGAGGAATCTAAAGAGACCAAAATGATCGAATTCTGATTTGTAAATTGAAAGTAATTGACCCCGAAAGTCAACATTTGACTTCTAATGAAAGATCAACAGTCCTCTGTCAAACGTCAAATTGAAGGGTCAAATGAACTCAGAATTTGATGAATTTTCTATCCACGGAAAGCTGACGAAAATAGGAATCCAAAGAAATCAAAATCAAGTGATTTAGAATTATAATCAGATAGATATCCTATTTTCAAAATCAGTAATTTTTCAGACGTGATTATCACTATAAACTAGTTTGCAAAATTAAACTTCTAAATCTAATAAAAACTCAAATTACCTCTTGATAATCGATCGAATCTCACTACTAACCCGATTGCCGCAAGAATGGGACCTCAATTCTCATGGATTGAAGCGAATTTGCTCGAATTCTTCCTCGTGGACGTTCGGAATTCAAGAAGAAAATTCGATGAAATCAAGAGATTAAATCGTGATTATCATGCTTCAATGGATGCGTCTCTACACTCTAGGAAGTAGAGGATCACGAGAACTTAAGACCTTCCTCAAAATTCGCTGAATTTTCTTCACGAATCGATCAAAAGTTGGTTTTCAAAGGGAGAATACATGGCTTTTTAAAAGGGAAATTTGGCCCAAAAATCGTGGGCAGTTGACACGGTCATGGGAGCGATTTGATGGGGTCGTGGGAGCGATTCCTTTGGGCAGGATCGTGGCTTCAATCCTGCAACAAATCAGTCCGGATTTAGTGGTGAATTGGCCCTGATCGTGGGACGATCGGGCCACGATCGAACCGCAATCGTGAGCGACGATCGTGGTTCAACTTTAATCGCTGTCGTCCGATGGAAATCCGTCGTGATGGTAATCTGGTGTGGTGGTGATCGTGTGGTGATCGTGGCCTTAATTTTGCGATCAATCCGCCCCGATCGCGGGGCTATCGGGCCATGATCGCGCAGCGATCGGGACGCGATCGAACGGCGATCGTGAGCTTTGCTTTGTTGCTGGCGTCTGATGAAGATCCAGCGCTCCGAAAGTCCCCCCACATCGCCAAGGTGAGATGAAGATGGTGGCCTTCTAATGGAAATCGCTCGATTGCAATGTGTCCACGCCATGCCTCCGATTGCGAAAGATCGCGACCGTCCAGGCAATGCTTCCGATCGTGAAAGATCGCGACCGTCCACGCCGTGTCACCAATCGCGAAAGAATCACGTCCGTTCGATAACGATCAGATGTTGACTGATGCTTTTTCATCCCGTTTCGATGGAGATCGGACACTCCGAAAAGCTCCACGTGTTGCCAAGTAAGTCGCTGATCGCCCCACTTACTCCTGATTTTTTTAAGCACGTGCCTTGATTGATGATCGCGTGGACTCTGGTCCACGCGATCGACGGCTTGTGATCCTCTCCGATGGCTCTGATGCAGCCACGCGTCCTGCAAAGGTAAGTTTCCGTGGGGACATAGTCCCACACGGAATAAATAATAAAACTTTACCATTATAAAAGCTAGAGGGGTGGTACGCATTTGCGTTACCGCCCCAATAAACTTACCAGGGCCCACTATCCCGTGGGCCCTTCACCTGCTGACCTCCCTGCCACATGGCGCCCACATTGTCGTCCGCGTGGACGCGTGGACACGCATGGCCTCCTGCCACGTGTCCGCGCCCTGTGTGCCTCCTGCGCCTCGCGTGGGCCACCCACGGCCCTGCCACGTGGCCTCAGAGCCGCGTTGCATCCGTGCGGTGGTCCCGCGTGCCACGTCAGCTCACCACGTCATCACCTGCAGGTTAGTAACCCTTTTTTGCGATTTTAATAATGAAATTACTTTAAAAATGCATTTAAAAAGAAAATAAAAATCAGAAAAAGGCATAAACTTCAGAAATTCATAACTTTAAATGTAGAACTCCTTTTCAATCCAAATTTCCTCCATTGGATCACAAATTCCTTCCTTTTTAAAATCATGTCATTTAAAATATATTTTCAAAGAAGAAATCAAGATGAATTATAATTTACTTACTCATTTCTTACTAAATATTCTAAATCATAAATTCATCTTGAAATTATCCTTCAAAACATGCACTAAAGTCAAAATCATTCAACAAAAGAGATTAACTTCTATTAATTTAAACTTAACAAAATACTAATCCTCTATCAAGCATGAAATTATCCCTAATTTATGCATAAATATCGACTTTAGTGAAATGACATACCAATGGAGAAAATTCCTAAAAAGTATGAGAACATGCATCATATTCTCATAAAATAAGCATGAATATGAGTTAATTAGGATAAGAATTTAAGTTATAGATGCATGTTATCAAAGATACTTTGGAAATATTCATTTATAAAACGCAAGGTGATTAGAATGTTTTGAATTTTCCCATTAGTGCACTTTTAGAATTAATCTCTCCATTAATGCACGACAAAAATGTAGGCACTAATTATGCCCCACATGGAGCACATAGGCATCAAATAAACACTCCATCAGTGCAAGTAAGGCGGCTTGTAACCTAGCAAAATAATTGACTATTGATATGCATAAAGATAAGATCGTTGAATGTGTAAATTCAGGTATAAAAACTTTTAGTCAACTCATTAAATTCGGATTTAAAATTTAGATTAGTAGTGATTCAAGGTTGAATCCACATAGAGGAAAGTTAAAAGATTGAAATTGAGAAATATTTTTGGTACTTTTAGATAAAGAAAGGGGAAATGATTGATGAAAGGAAGAAGATGCGCACATGACTGAAATGAACCGATCAAATGCTTCCAAACTTCTTTCAAAGAATGAAAACCTTTCATCGATGGTGAAAATTGATTTTAGGGTTTGAAAAGATGTAAATTTTGAAAAAAATATACATAAAATAGAAAATATGGATAGAAAATGATCCTAATCTAAGGATTCATGATGAAAACACATTCAATGATGCTCTCTAATCAAAACATACATTCGAGAGCTCGTACATTTCTCCTGGACTTGGCATCTTGCATCCAACATGAAGAATGAAAATAAAATAGAAGAAACTCATTAAAAATGATGGTCCATACATAAAGAATGATCAATCGCTGTCTTCTTTCTTTCTAGCTATCCAATGCTTTAGGCATACAAAGAAAGATTGAGAACCCTAATTTTTTCTTCTCAGAACTTAAATCAGCCCCATTAGATTCGAAGAGCTTAAAATGAAAATCATACCCATAAAATTTCATCCCCTAACTTCATCAAGATCATCGGATATCAAGCTGTTAATCTTGACAAATTTGGACCATCGATTTAATTTCTCTCTCCTCAAATCGCACCAGTCAATGCGCGTTGTTTTGAGTTCTTTCGTCAAACCGCGAGCTGAGTCACACTAAAAAAATTAAAATCATTTCACTTTCTCTCCACTCTATTCTCTCTTCTCTCTTATCCCCTCTCTCTCACGATGGCGGAAAATGCGAGAAGTTGTCGGAGCGAGAATAACGAAGAGGAAGAAGCGAGGGGGAGTGGGAGAGAAGAGAAGGAGAGGGAGAGAGGGAGAGACAAAGATACGAGGGAGAGAGGGAGAGCGATCACGAGAGAGAGAGAGTCTCTCTCATATCTTTTTCTTTTTTTTTGAATTAATTTTCTTTATCAAAACATCATTTTCAATGATTTAATTTCTAAAAATCTCCAAGAAAAATCTCAAAAAATCTAAAAAATAAATAGAAATCTCATTTTTAAGAAAGATTATATTCTTGATGAATCATTGTCCTTAAATGCTCATAAAATGTTATTAATTTATGAAAAATCAAGAATATCCTTTAAAACATAGAAATTATCAATTTAATCATTTTAAACCAAGATAACATGCATTTATGATTATATTTTTAATCAAAAACATGCATAAAATGCAAGATATTAATGCATGAAATTACATGTTTTCAGATGCGTACAATATGCGCAAATGTTGTGTTAGCTTTATGAAGGGGCCCATATATTTTTTGCCTTTTTCTCAAAAATTCCTTAACATCTTTAAAAATCTAGAAAAATCCCTAGAAGTTAGAAAAGCAATGTCTTTCAGCAAGAAATTTATTTTTCCACCAAATTTTCTTCATTTCATCAAGAATTATTATTATATATTTTTATGCGATTTATTTCTAAGATTATAGAGAGAATGGAAGTGTTTTTTCATAAATATCATTACATTGCCTTAAAAAATAAAAATTACATATATTTTAAAATCTCTTCAATCTTCTCTTTATTCTTTAAAAATACAATCTTCTCAAATCTCAAATTTCGAATAAACATAAGAATAAGAAAGATATTTGATCTTGAAAGATATTTGCATAAAACATGATAACATGATAATGGCATGAATTACACATTAAAATCACTTAAGAATCATACATTTGGGACCTACAAAGTTCATGTTATCATATATCAATGGCCTAGGCATTTTTCCTAACTCATTTGGTAACATGCAATGCTCAACACTATGAGCACGAAGTTTTGTAACACTGAGAATCAAGACATAGGAAGGGAATTTTCTCCTAAAAGTGCTACAAAGCTTCATGCTCTTGGTGTTGCCTTTGACCACTATGAGAATCAAGCCATAGGATGAGAATTTTCTCCTGAAAGTGCTACAAAGCTTCATGCAATTCTAAACACCATCAGCATGAAGCTTTGTAGCACTTTTAGGAGAGAATTCAAATCGTATGTCTTGCTTCTCACAATCACTGAATTCCCTTCTTCAAAGGCAAGAAATTGATTATTAGAGTCTATGGCAACTTTATATGATGCATTGTTCTGGATGATGTGTCAATGAACCTCCTCATACAAACTATTAATATGACTTGAAAAAGACTTACCATTTAAGACTCTAATATGCTTAGACATACAAAGGAGGGTTATAAGCTGACATAGATGGTCACCATAGACAATTTAAGAAGGGCTCTACTGATGATGTGTTTGTGCAAACTGATAACATGGAAATTAACACATTCAATTCATATCATGCATTTTATGCAATTTTTGTATAAGAATGATCATAAATACATGTTATCTCCATTTAAAATGATTGATATGATAATCTCTTTTGTTTATAAGGATATTCTTGATTTTTCATTATTTAATAACATTTTATGAGAATTTTATGACATCGACTTATCAAGAAAATAATTTATTAAGCATAAAATGAATTTTTCTATTTTATTTCTAATTTAAAATAGATTTAGTTGCACAAAATTTTTTATGAATACATGCAAATAGGGTATAAAATTATTAAAATTAATTTTTAGAAGAGATTTTTTATTTTTCAACATTTATCTAGAAATTTTCTTAAGTCAAAATCACTAGGAAATGGATTTTTTTAAAAAGAAAATAAATATTACTTAAAATGATCCTTTAATCACATTATAAAAAGAATAAGAAGGAGAGCATTTTCTCTCTCTCTCTCTCTCTCTCTCTCTCTCTCTCTCTCTCTCCCTCCCTCTTTCTCACTCACATGCATGAAAGAAATTATTTTTTTCTTCTTTCACAATTCCCCCTTCATTGTCATTGCAATTCAACCTTCTCTAGTGCTGCCTCCTTCTCTACCTTCTCCCCTTTCCACCTCCTCTCTCTCTTCTTCGGCCACCACACTACTTCTATCCCTCCTCTTTCTTGGGTGCATACTAGCGAAACAAGCCTCTCTAATCCCACATTTCCATCTTCCTCTCTCTCTTCTGTCCCTTGTCCTTCTCAACACATTGATCCTTTCTGCATTCCTATCTTCATCTTCTCTCTCATGTGCATGATGGAGAAATTCTTGATCATCGCATTCTTCTTTCTTTTCCTCTCTTCTCTCTACAAAACCAAATCTTCTATCACCACTTTCCTCCCCCCTTCTTCTCTCTCTTGTGTGCACGATGAAGAAAATTATTTTCTACCATCTTTTCTCTTCCCTTTTGCCTTCTTCTTCCTCTTTTCTCTTGTTCTTCTCTCTCTTCTGATGTCATGCCATCTCTTTCCTCTCTCTCACTCATGCACATGGAAGGAATTCTCTCACATGGCGAGAGAATCCCTTAGCATGCTTCTCCCTCTCTTGCCACATCTTTTCTCCTCTCACTTCTCTCTCTCTCCTTGATAACTCTAAAATATAAGTCACATTCATGCATCATTTATCATGTTTAAGCATTGATAAAGACTGTAACAATGAGAATATCTTTTTATATATGCTAGAATGTGGTGAAAATATGACTAAGTCCTTTCATGCATTATTTCTTACATTTTGATTATATTATGAGACTAACCCTATTTGACTTCTCGGAAGTGATATCATTGAGTTCTCACATTCTTGTGAGTTATGTAGATGCAAGGACTTAGGTGAAGTTTAATCAGAGCATAGATAAAAACTATCTAGAATGAGAAGAATAAAATGGGTACTCCACCTTTTAAGCATTGATAAAGACTGTAACAATGAGAATATATTTTTCTATATGCCAGAATGTGGTGAAAATATGACTAAGTCCTTTCATGCATTATTTCTTACATTTTGATTATATTATGAGACTAATCCTGTTTGACTTCTCGGAATTGATGTCGTTTAGTTCTCACATTCTTGCGAGTTATGTAGATGCAAGGACTTAGGTGAAGTTTATTCAGAGCATGGATAAAAACTATCGAGAATGAGAAGAATAAAATGGGTACTCCACCTTCTTAGAAGGTTAGTCAACCTTTCCCAACTTTTTAGGAGGTTACTCAAACCTTTTCACCTTTTTAGGAGGTTGGTCAAGCCTTTCCACCTTTATAAGAGGTTGGTCAAGCCATTCCACTTTCTTTGGAGATCAATCAAACCTTTCCACCTTTTCAGGAGGATGGTCAATCCTTTCCACCTTTTAAAGAGGTTGGTCAAACCTTTATACCTTTATTAGAGGTTAGTCAACTACCTTCTGATAACTCTAAAATATAAGTCACATTTCTGCATTATTTATCTTTTTTAAGTGCTAATAATGACTATAAAAATGAGAATATCCATTTCTATATGGTTGAATGTGACAAAAATATGACTAAGTCATGTTATGCATCATTTCTTATATTATGAGACTGACCCTAGTTGACTTCTTGGAAGTTAAATGGTTAAATTCTCACTTTTTTATGAGTTATGTGGATGCAAGGACTTATGTGAAGTTCAATTGGAGCATGGAGGCAAACTGACGCAGGACGCGGTTGTGAAAACCCTCGTGCCTGATCAATGGGGCTGAGGTTGACCGGAGATAGCTGGTCAAACCTAACCTATGGGTAGATGAGTCATACACCCTAAATATGAGACATAACCGTACCTAAGTGCAAGCAGGCGCGTTGATCAGCGGAGTCGACTCCGGGTGACCCGGGGAAACTCACGATGATGGATAGGGTGAGATCCTCTCGATCCACGTCTGGAGGCATGGAGTGGCTCGTCGTGGACTAGCCAAAGCTGCAGCTCACGCTCAGTACTGGACCTGACGCACGCGTGGGAACTCGCGAACCTATATCCGTACTACCCAACCTACGTCGTCCGACGGCGGTGGAGACGAGTAAAGGAAACGCTTCGAAAAGTAATTAACTTTGAAAGAGGGGTTGAAGCTAACCTGCGGGGCGCGTGCCCGGTCGGTCGTGACGATGGAGATCGCTCGTACGTTGCATGGACAGTCGGTAGAGATGTCGCCGAATCGGCGGTGTCAAGGAGGATGGACGGTGTGTCGCGAAGAGAGGTGGAGGTACTCTAGGAATAGCGGGCGACGAAGCGCAGGGTCGGCAACAGGACACCGTCCGGGCGAGCCAGCGGGCACTAGCACGATATCAACGGGGTTTTCACCCGGATGCAGTCGTGGGTGAGCCGAGGGGTTATGGGCGTGACTCCAGCAGAATTGACCAGATCCAAGGTTGACCGGGACTCTGGGTTGACCGCAGGTGTAGGTCAGATTGCTGGTGTGGCCTCTGCCGAAGTCGAGAGCAGGTGATCTCGGGGTAGATAAGGTCGTGACGGGGAAGACCCAATCGCCGTCACGACTAGAATCCAGCCGAGGGGTGACCCAGGACAGTCCTGGGAGGGTCGTCGAGGAGCTTGGTGGGCAGGAGGAGGGAGGATGGCCGGCGTCGAAGAGGCAATGGCGGGAGGATGGGGGGTTGACAGACGTCGGGTTGAAGTCGGCCCGGGCGTGCGGTGGATTGATTTCCGCGGGCGGCAGGTTGGGCTTGCGAGGCGGCCAGCAAATTGAACTCGCAATTGAATTTGCAGGGCAACGAAATTTAGCAAGGCGAGAGAGAGTTGACGGAAGATGCAGGTGAGGGATGAGGGCCGCGCGTTGGGAATTCGGCGACGGGATTCGCAGTCGACAGAATTCGGATGGGCGATGGAATTGTGACGCGATCGATGGGACGGGAAGTTTCGCCAGGTGACGGATGAAACCTGGAGGGGAAAATTAGGAGAGGGAATCCCGATTTTGGGAATTCGGGAGCAGGAATGGGTGGCTGATCAGGGAGGGATTTCGAGATCGGTAGGATGACAGGGTGGGGTGGCGGACGAACGGGACGACAGGTTGAGGCCAAAGGAAGTGTAGGAGAGAGAGAAGTACTACGGTCGGGTTGGTAGGGCAAGGACAGGGAAGAAGCGATGGAGAAGTCGGGTGATGGACTTGGGGAAAGATGGAGTTCTCGGGACGGAATTGGTAGGTGAGGCGGAGGGGAGTGTCGCGACTTCAGGACGGTGAGAGAAATTCTGCAAGAGGGTGCGAGGAAGATCGGTAGGATGACAGGGTGGGGTGGCGGACGAACGGGACGACAGGTTGAGGCCAAAGGAAGTGTAGGAGAGAGAGAGAAGTACTACGGTCGGGTTGGTAGGGCAAGGACAGGGAAGAAGCGATGGAGAAGTCGGGTGATGGACTTGGGGAAAGATGGAGTTCTCGGGACGGAATTGGTAGGTGAGGCGGAGGGGAGTGTCGCGACTTCAGGACGGTGCGAGGAAATTCTGCAAGAGGGTGACGGTCGGCACAGGCGGAACGAATTTGGTGGGGTAGAAGGGCGACGGAATTGAAATGGGGAGGAAATTCGGTGGCTGATTTCCAGAAATTCGTTGAGTTAGGAAATCAGACTCTGACGAAATAGAACTCGAGGAGGGAGTGGGATGATGGCGCATGAGGGGAAGCTCAGGAAATTCTGGTTATGGTCATTCAGGTGACGGTGAGAGGTAATTCTGTGGGGAGGGAGGTCGCGGTGAGCTTGGTAGAGAAGTGGGGGCGTTAGGAGGGGATTCGGTGGAGTCTCCGGGTTCGGGGGAGTGAATTCGGCAGGATGTTTGGGATGAAATCGGCGGAGTGGGTGACGGGAAATTCGGCAAGTGCCAGGGAGGGGGCGACTGGTCGTGAGGACAAATCTTGGGGATTAGGGGAGTTGCAGAGAGAGGAAATTGATCGGGGAAAGAGGTGGCGCACGGGAAGTGTTCGCGAGGTTGAAGATGGGAAGATGGACACGGAAATTAGGAGGGGTAGAGCAGGGGAAGACGAAATTTGTGGTGCGGGGTTGAGGAAGGAGATGAGCGCAGATCGTGGAGGGTAGTGGAGCGTCGAGAGGGCCTCTGCGGGAAATTGGATAGGGGAATCGGGAAGTTGTAGGCGGTTGACAAAGGTGGGCGCGGGGAGGAAGAGGGGAATTTTGGAAATGGAGGAGGACGGAAAATCGGAAGGTTCGTCGGGGAGAAGGAGAATGCTCAGGATGGAGAAACTAGGGAGGAGGGGTTGGCCGGAGAGGGAGACGGTGGAGAGCATGGAGTAGGCCGGAAGAGGAACTTGAGGGAGGGTGGCACGACAGTGGAGATGGGGAAGGATGAGCTTGGGAATTGGAATGAACGGGGAGGTCACGGAGGGAGAGAGATGGAGCGTTCTAAGGCGGTGGAGCGTGGAGGGGATGACGATGGAGGGAGAAGGAGCTAGAGGAGGGGATGGCGGTCCGAGGCGGCGGGCGGCGGCGGCGCGGCGGCAGTGGCGGCGGCGGCGGTGGCAGCGGCGGCTTGAGGACGGCGGCGTCGCGATGACAGCGAAGGAGAACCGTGGCCGGGGCAAGGAGTGACGGCGGTCGTCGTGGCGGTGGCGGTGGCACGGAGGCGTGCGGCGGCGGCGGCAGTTGGACTCCTTCCCCGGCCTTCCTTGAGCAGCCACTTAAGAGGGAGATCACTCCTTTCTTTCTTCAAATGATGGCTAGGGTTTGTGGGGGTCCCTTCCCCTCTTATAGATCCCGTAATGGGCCGAGAGAGGAAAGGGCCCACTTGAGGCCCACAACCCAAAACCCAAACTACTCATAGAAAATAAAGGTTCACAAAGAGAAAGGGCTTCATGAATGGGATCCTGAAAAGGGAAGAACCCACCCGGAAACCTAAAAGGGAGAGGAAAATAAACGAGGACCCGATTAAACACATGCGGATCAAAAGTTCATAATAAAGAAATAAGGATAAGCGGATAGATCCGCGTGCGCAAAAGGGCTCCTCCGGCGCCGTGGTATCGTATCTTAGTGGCGACGAGGGTCGTACGCCACCACAAACTATCTAGAAGGAGAAGAAGAAAATGAGTACTCCACCTTTTTAGGAGGTTAGTCAAACCTTTCCACCTTTTTAGGAGGATGGTCAAGACTTTCCACCATTTTAGGAGGTTTGTCAAGCCATTCCACCCTTTTAGGAGGTCAGTCGAACCTTTCCACATTTTTATGAGACCAGTCAAACCATTAGACCTTTTTAAGAGGTCAGTCAAACCTTTTCCACATTTTTAAAGAGGTTGGTCAAAACTTGTTATATCTTTAGGAGGTTAGTCAAACCTTTCCACCTTTTTAGGAGACTAGTTGCTTCATTTCTTTTGGAAGTTAATGATAGTCAAAGTGATTCTTGAGAAGTCAACGGTGGTCAAAGGCATTCTTGAAGGGCCAAAGAGGTCAAACTTCTTCTCTTTTATTTATTATTAATCAATTTAGATCTTTCCCATTTTTTAGGAAGGATCCATATTCTTAGGAAAAGAAAGAGGTAAGCCCACCTCCTTAGGAAAGTGATAAGGTTACCACCTCTTAGAGAGTGGTCAACCCACTTCCCTAAGCAAGTGGTTGTGGGGCCCAGCTCCTTAAAAGGGGCTCTCCCACCTCTTTAGGAGTTGATTATAGTTGTGGCTTTTGGAATTTAATCTTAACCATTCATTTGGTTGCACCCAAAAAGACTAAATCTCCATCATTGATTCAAAGGAACCTCTTAACCTAAAATTATAAAAGAATCTTCTTCTTCCTTTTTTGTTTTTTTTTGGCTCTCTCTTAGTATCAGGCTACCAGAAGGAAAAGGAGAGGCTTAGGCCCAAGCTTGGCATTTTTTGGTGTTCAAGTTTGTTGTGGAGGCAAGAGATCGTAACGAGTCAAGCATCACCCGGCCTAGAACTGACATAAAAACGGGGTTTGTGTGAGGATTTGGATCTGATTTTCTCTAGTAGACATGTGTTTTCTTTTTATACATTTATTTTTATTTTATTATAGTAGCTTTGACATCATCTATGCATGCATTTCTCACTCTCGCCCTCGCCATGCATCAAACCATTGCTACCAGCATCCATTCTTCTCATTTTTCCATCATCTCATGTCTAATTTCATCTCTTTTAATATTATTCTCTCATCTATTTTTTTAATTTCTATCTTAATTCTAAGAGGAACTCAAAATTATCGCTCATACTCAACTCCATGTGCTCTATTCCCACTCACACATATTCCTTCGCCCTCATCTTTCTTTTGAACATATTACCTCATTACTTCAGCTCCCTATGGATTCGACCTTTGCTAACACTATACAAAGTAAGGAATTATATTTTATTAAATGAGTTATATGTTATTATATTGTATGTATAATATAAAAACATTCAAGATCAAGTTCATCATGTGGGTGCTCTTCAGATGAAGAGTATGAATCCCTGAATAGTATTATACGTAACTTTCAATCAAGTTGATTCATGTCATGGTTACATATGTGGCCCTTGGACTTGAGACATCAAAAACATCTAGTGGATGGATGATTGTGTTTTGACTATAACTTACAAATCCCTAGCCATAGGATCTCCAAAATATCATAGATTCGATACAACAGAAAGCCCTTGAAGATTATTATATAGTTAAGATAGGATCTTCTAGCCATGGTATTAAAGGAAAGTGTCTCAAATAATGAGATACAATGAAATCCTTGGGCAAAGTAGAAGAAACATCAGAAACAGAGTTCTCGATGATCTCTTCCACATATTAGTATTAACTTGAGTGATTGATTAGGGTTAAACATTGATCATACCCTAAGTCATTCATGAGTCTTGAATGGACAACCGATGATGGGAAGGTTTTATACGAGAGTTCTTGTATCTCTTAGGGTACATGGTATAACTTAGCACCCAAAGAGCTGTCAACTTAACCTATTAATTGGGTTAAATTGATCCTCAATTAATATAGATAATTGAAAAGTTTGACCAATAAGGTGTTATTGGGTTTATAAAGTTATTAATTAGCGAGATATATGAACCTAGAAGGTCACACATAAGGTCTATGGATATTAGTAGATATGGACATAATTATGAGGGTTTTATAAAAAGGTTCACATACTCTAATATCTATAAATAGGGGGACAAGAACTACAACTCAAGGTGTCCATGCAAGCTTTGTAAGAATTCTCTCATTTCTTCTCTTTCTCTCTTAGTGAAGAGCATTAAAGATGAAATCCAATTGTTCGATGATTGTGTGGATACGGCTAGAGGCTGGACATTTGAATAGCTTCAAAAAATCCTTCAATTAACCATATAATGATGGATTCTAATATATACTAAACTGACATGATCATAAGTTCTCAATGTTTTGAATGTTTGATTTAATGTGTTCTACTGCCTTCGATGTTTTCTTCAAAAATTTGAAAGCCTATCAAGCAATAGATACCAATAGTATCTACAAGCGCTAAAGACAATGCAAAGAGTGTTAGAGGCAGCCAGAGAGGGTTTTGGGAGTCTTGGGGTGGTAGTACTCTTATGATTGCTACTGCAAAAATGGTGTCATTCTAGCTCACACAGATTTTCTCTTTGATTTTGTTTATGTTTTATTATACCCTATTTGTGTCAGATTCAAGATTGTTCAAGAGGTGCAACATACAAGAAATTGCTTCTAATATGTCACACAAGCATACCTCTTTAGAAGGAATGGTGTGGAGCAGCAATAGATGCCGCAATGCAATGATGATCAATGGGGCAAATCCATGAGGATTGTTCGGCTCTCATACCAAACTTATGCAGATTGTAGTGGAGAAGTAGGCGAGATTCAATGCAGTGGCATTGCAAAAGGTGATAGATTCTTGGGGCATTCTTTTGAGAAGAAGAAAACTCTATATTCAAACTGTTTTTTGATTCTATTATATGGGTGGCCTATTTATAGACCTTAAGAAAGAGAAATTAAAAATTAAAAGAAAAAGTAAATTAAAAAATTAGAGAGTAAAACCTTGAGAATAAATGGAGGTTGACTGCAATGGTGGGGCTAGCATGCTCAGCCGCATCAATCCAACACACAGAGAGTTCTCGACTTCTACGAGCATGGGGGAGAACTCGAGGTCAACAATGACAGTGACAATTCGCATGGCCATTCGCCATCACTGCAAGCTGCTGTCATTAATGCCCTTTAGTGCATCATGTAGTCTGCGCTCTAGGTGCTCCGCCTCATCATGTCCAGAAAGAGAGATGGTGATTGAGAGTTCGATAGAGAGAGAGAGAGAGAGAGCAATTTGAGAGAGAGATGTCATTGAGTATTTGATAGAGAGAGAGAGCAATTTGAGAGGTAGAAGAGATTGAAAATTTGAGAGAGATATAGAAAGAAGAATTTGACAGAAAGATGAGATTCTAAAATTGGAGAGAGAGAGAGAGAGAGAGAACGAGAGAGAGAATGTGATTTGAGAGAGAGAACGAGAGACGAGAACGAGAATTCGAGAGGGAAAGAGATATGTGATTGAGAATTTGAGGGAGAGGAGATATAAGATTGAGAATGCGACAGAGAGAGAGAGAGAGAGATGTGACTGTGAGTTTGAGAGAGATGTGATCGAATGTGTGGGATAGAGAGAGATGACACCATAGAATCATCGATTTATGAGAAATCGTAGGTTACATTCGTGGGCAAGGAGATTCAGGGTTAAAGCATGACTACGGTGAGTGCGAAGATCTTGTGCTATCTTCGGTGAAGTTAAAGAATTCTACTAGATATCATCTTGGGCTTGGATTTTACGGGGAGCTTCCCGAGGGATTTGAGATGGCGGTGATGGAAAAACATGCGAGGGAGCGCAAGGGGAAGGTGGGGAGAGGAACCTCCTGAAAACTCAACTTCATTTCTCTCCCCCATTATCCTTGCCGGAGAGATTTCACGGACGACGAAGAAAAATCTCCAAGGCAGACCACTCGCGCAAACTCGTCAGCCATTCTCTCCCCATTGTCTTTTCGCTGGTAGTTCTACAAGGAGAAAAATCTTAGTGGACATTGTTCTTTCACCAAAGAACAATGGCCAAGCTTCTTCGGGGCAAAGAGGAAGTTGTCGCCCGAAATGCTCCTCCACGGTTTGTTGAAAAATGAAGTCAACCCTTAAAAATGAAATGATAGGCATCGGAGTTGGGGATTCCTTTTTTTCTACCTGTTTTCCCCTTTCCCCTTCCTTATTTTTTCCCACTTTCAACTTTCTCTATCCTCTTTTCCCGCTCTCTTTGCTCTTTTTTCTCCCTCTCTCCATTTTTATCTCCTCCCTTATTCTTACACGTTCTCTCTTCCGCAGCTCTGCTCTTTTCCCCGTTTCTCCTTTCTCTTTCTCTACTCTCTTTTCTCCTCCCTCTCTCTCTCTCTCTCTCCTTTGACCTATATAAAATACAAATATTTTATTGATATTTTGACCAGTGAATGCCGGGTCCGCATGTCCTGTCCCTCCTACATGTCCGGTCCGCAGGACAGACCCGGACACTGGACACGCCGTAGTTAGGAGTCGTCTTCGGACCTAGTGCCCGGCCAACAGGGGGTATCAATACCAATATCTCATGTGTCTATGGATATCCGACATCCAAGGGACGATATCGTTACCTACCGCGGATCGAGCAAAGGTATTCCATACCACCGCGCCTACCGGGAAAATCGGGGTAGTCAACCCTTGAGGTGGATGATCAGCATTATGGGTAAACATCATTTTGTGGCGTGACCTTTCATTTTAGGTCCAGATTGTGGCACCACCTTTTTCTATGTCCAGATTGTGGCACCACATCAGCATTCCCGCTGAGGTGGACCGTTTTGTGATTCCGTCCCCCACCTGTGATGTAGGACGAGGGACGCAAACCCTCGCACCCGATCAATGAGACTCGAAGTCCGGGGGATGGAGCAGTCGGCCCGATCCGTAATGGTGTGTGAACCTAAGACTCTAAGTCAATCCCTAATCTAAGTGCAAGCAGGCGCACCGATAGACAATATCAACTCCGAACAACCCGGGGAAACACTCGACGATGGTAAAACCGAGACCCGGTCGGTCCACGTCCGGTAGGCAGCGGAACAATCGTCGTGGAAAGGCCAGAGGGGGCTGCTCACGATCAGCGGCGGACCTGACGCGGCGTCAGAAATCACGACCCTAATAACCGTTCTATCTTGTCTAAGTTCGTCTGAAGGCGGTGGAAACAAATCGAGGAAAACCTTCGAAAGATAATTAACTAGAAATAGGGAAGGGGGCGGAGCTAACCTTCGGGGCTGCGTAGCCCGACGGGTCGTGACGGGCAGAGAATCGTCGCGGGCAGAGGCGTCCGTGAGGGAACGATGCGTAGGACTAGAAGTCAGATCCGTCCAGTGGCAATAAATCGTCGTCGTCGTCGGGTAAGAAGCTACCACGTTTCCCAGTTATTGTCACCCGGGTACTTTTGATGGGAGGCTCACCTCTTAGGAGGGAAGGGAATAAAGAAAGAGCAGACCCATCATATGACGGTCGACGGCAGGGGCCATGCGTGCCAGGTAATCGCAAGTGCAGGTGATACGGTGGCGGGAAGAAGGGACGAGGGAAGGGAGGCTAACGTGGGCAGGGGGGCGTAGGAGAGCGGATCAGCGGGACAGCGGGAAGGAGCTGCAGTATGCGGGAAATGAGCGCGTGCACGGGAAAAGGGCAGGGCGTACAAGGCGTGACTGGGAGAGTGTCGTGGGCGATGTGGCGTTACGGCACGGACGAGAGAGAAGTGGACAGTGTCAGACGTTCACGGGAGTGCTGCGGAGGTAGAGAGAAGGGAAATACGCACGAGGGAGGGCGCGCGTGGCGTGAAAGGGAATGAAAGGTGGCAGGGGCAGTCAGATGTGCGGATGTCGAGCGTGAGCCGGAAGAGTGTCGGGAGTAGTAGAGAGTGGGAAGCGGAGTAGGGGAGTTGGAGAGAGAGAGAGAGTGACGGTGGTCCCTACCTCGGTGAGAAACGTCGGGCGTCAGATGGACGTCCGCGACGGAGTGATATCCTGCCTTCACGTGCGTCCGCGACCAAACTGCAGGTACGCCGATGGTATCGGGTCGTCTTGGGTGAGAGAAAACTACGAAACGGAGAGGGAGAGTGAAGGCGAGCGGCGGGATGAGGGTGCAAGCTGCCGAGCGGGTCGTCGCGGCACTTCTTCACGCGGTGAGGGAGGGTGTACTCATGACGCTCGTACGATGCCCCTGGGTTCCTCCTTTCTTCACCGCGGTTGTCCCGTGCTCCTCTTGCTAGCGGTCGGCAGGTGGAAGGCGGTAACCTTCGCGTCCTCTCCGCACTCCCTTCTCTTCCTCTCTTCAACACGTCTAAAGAACTATGGAACTCGAATCAACTCTTAAGCGGCGCAAAATATCACTAGGGTTGAGGGGAGGTCCTACCCTCCCTTATATAGGGCCCACAAGTGGGCTAAGGGAGGGTGGGCCTACTTGAGGCCCTCTCCCTTTGGGATCTACGTGGGCCTCCTGAATGGGGACCTACATATGATCCCAAAAGGGCAAACAAACACAAAGCAAAAGCGGGTCCGCTAAATACAAGTGCGAGACCCCATAATCCGAGGAGAAGAAGAAGAATAGAAGAAGAAGAGTAGCTTAGTGTCGTCTCGCGGCTAGGCCGCGTGCCAAAAGCCGGGCTCCTTCGTCTTCGCGCATCGAACGGGCTGGACTCGGGCTGCTGGTGTCTCTAACGCTGCTGGCGGTGGGCCTCGCTCGCCATCAACCTAGCTGCCACGTTTTGTCCACGTCCTTCTTCATTCTCTCTCTCTTCATCTCACACGGTCCTCCTTCCTCTCTCCTCTCTCTCTCTCTCTCTCTCTCTCTCTCTCTCTCTCTCTAGGGTTGGGCGGTCCGGTCACGGTCCGGCTTTTGGCACACCATTCGGTCCAAGTCTCAGTCTCGGTCCACCTCGTTCACGGTCTGGTTCGGTCTTAACTTCGGTCTCTCTTGACCATGAATATGCGTACCTGAAATGAGATAAATATATCAACGTCCATTAATAAATAAAAAATTTATAGAAGAGAGAAGGTGAGACGTAACGAGTGAAATTAGAATTTAGAAAGAAGGAAGAGATAGCGTGATAAGAAGAGAATGAAAAAAGAGAGGAAGAAGAGATAGAATGAGAAGAGAAGGAAATAAGAGAAAAAAAGAGAGAGTGAGAGAAGAAAGATATAGAGAAAGAAAGAAGTAACAGAGAAGAGAGAGAGTGAGAAATAAGAGAGAATAAAGATATACAAAAAGTAGCAGAGAAGAGAGAGATGAGAAATAAGAGAGAAGAAAGAAGAGAGAAATAACACACCAAGAGAGACTAAGCGATATGAAGAGAAATGGAGCGAGAAGAAGTAAGAAATAAGAGATAGAGTAAGAATAAGAGAGAAATGAGATAGAGTGAGAAAGAAAAGGAAATAAGAGAGAGAAAGAAGAGAGAAGGTGAGAACTGAGAAGTGACGAGTGAAATTAGAATAGAGTGAGAAGACAAAAAAAGGTGAAAAAGTCGAGGGTAATTGAATTATTAAGAGACTGAAATCGCAGGAACTACAAGCTATTCGAAGAACAGAACCCAGAAATTTCTATACAAAAACAAACAAATATCGTTTTAAAAATCAATCACACCCAAAAAAACATGATTTTCATTGCCATCTGCCATCAAAATCTCTGAGATAAAAAGTTCCAAGCCTATGAGTAATAAAACAAGAGGTGAGAACTGAGAAGTAACGAGTGAAATTAGAATTTAGAAAGAAGAGATAGCGTGATAAGAAGAGAATGAAAAAAGAGAGGAAGAAGAGATAGAATGAGAAGAGAGGAAAATTGAACGTGCTGAATTCGATGTCCCCTTTCACTTGCTCCGGCGTAATCCCAGATAAATCTTGGACTTTCGGATTGATCTTGGACTTTCAATCGACGATTGCAAATACGGAGGCGGATGCAGATTTGGCCTTGCTTGTGTGCCCTGGAGTCTGGAGATGCGGTTAGGGATGCGGGAATAGAGATGCGGGAAGCAGGCAAAGGGGAAGTGCGGGAGGGATTTCGGCGAATCAAGGACCGAAAATTAAAATTAGAATTAAAAATCATTTTGCCCTTCGGTCCAAGACCGAAGGCTTGAAGCAGACCGGACCGAATTTGGACCGAGACCGGACCGAATTTGGACCGAGACCGGTCCGACCCATTTTCTGAGACCGACAGTCTCGGTTCGGTCCGGTCAACCGACCTTCGGTTGGTCTTTGGACTTCCCTCTCTCTCTCTCTCTCTCTCTCTCTCTCTCTCTCTCTCTCTCTCTCTCTCTCTCTCTCTCTCTCTCTCTCTCCCTCTCTCTCTCTCTCTCTCTCTCTCTCTCTCTCTCTCTCTCTCTCTCTCTCTCTTTCTTCTCTCCCCTTATTTCCACGGTCTCTCTCGCGACTTCTCCTCTCCCCCTTGCTCTCCGGCACGCGCGCGTGCGTAACAGGAGGAGGGGGAGATTTTTCTTTCCTCTCCTCTCTTCTCGCGCTCTTCTTCTCCTCTCTTCATCGCGAGAGGGAGAAATCTCTTCTCCCTCTCTCACGATCTTTCTCTCTTCTTCTCTTCTTTCTCTCACTCTCTCCTTCTCTTCCTCGCTTTCTTCCTCACCCACGCATCTCTCTCTCTCCCTCGCGACGGAAATTTCTGTCGCGAGGAGTGATTTCTTTTTCTCTCTTCTTCTCTTCTTTCTTGAGTGATCGAGCGGTTCGTGAAGTTGGATTCTTCAGTGGCGATGGAAAAAGTCGTATTTTCCTTGATCTCTCTCTCTCTTTCTCTCAATCTATCCGTGCAGAGTTCCTTCATTTTTTTTGGCCTTTTTCTATCTTTCTCTCTCTCCTCGCGAAGAAGAGAGAAAAAGAAATCTCTCCTTGCAACGGAAATTTCCGTCACGAGGGAGAGAGAGAGAGAGAGAGAGAGAGAGAGAGAGAGACGGGTGGGGTGAGGATGAAAGCGAGGAAGAGAAGGAGAGAGTGAGAGAAAGAAGAGAAGAAGAGAGAAAGATCATGAGAGAAGGAGAAGTGATTTCTCCCTCTCGCAATGAAGAGAGGAGAAGAAAGAGGGAGAGAGGAGAAGAAGAGCGCGAGAAGAGAGGAGAGGAAAGAAAAATCTCCCCCTCCTCTTTGTTCACGCCACGCCGCGTGCCGAGAGCAAGGGGGAGAGGAGACGTCGCGAGAGACTGTGGAAATAGGGGGAGAGAAGAAGAGAGAAGAGAGAGAGAGAGAGAGAGAGAGAGAGAGAGAGAGAGAGAGAGAGAGAGAGAGAGAGAAGAGAGAAGAAGAGAAAGTGAAGAGAGAGGAAAAGAGGACAGCGTGAGATGAGAGAGAGATAATGAAGAAGGACGTGGACAAAACGTGGGCAGCCGGTGGGGGACGGAATCACAAAACCGTCCACCTCAGCGGGAATGCTGACGTGGTGTCACAATTTGGACATAGAAAAAGGTGGTGCCACAATCTGGACTAGGGTTCGCCTACCGTCATCCGGTATCGGTATCTGCCGATACCGGTACCCTATGACCGGTATCTAGTACCCGATACCGTCATCCAGTTCTGGATGACGGGTATCGGATTAAAAGGGGGACCGGGTGCGGTACTGGATGCTTCCAGTACCGATCCGGTACCGGATGACGGTATCGGGAGATACCGGTACCGGATGACGGTATTCTCCCGATACCATGTTCCATTAGTCCGTTAGAGAGAGAAACAGAAGAAAAAAAATTAAGAGAACGTCGTTCGGAAGAACTAAATTAAGAGAACGCCGTTCTGGAAGGAATTCACCGACAGAGATTTGGAGGGTAAGCGCGGAGTACTCTAGTAAATTATTCTAGAAACTTCTAGAATACTACTATAATCGATAATAAGGAAAGAGAGAAAAAATCCTACGGGATCTGGTAAGAACTAGGCGCCATTTCATGCGCAGAAGAGATTCCCTTGGGATCCGAAGTTCCGCATGAAATATGCAACGTAAAGAAGAGATCGAACAAATGGAGCGCAGATTTCTTCAAGGAGAAGGAAAGAGAAAGTATGGTAGAAAATAATAGATGGACGAGCAAATGACGCGCAAATCTCAAAAGAGATAGAAGAGAAGAGAATGAGAGAGTCCAGAGGACGGATCTCGACGGAGTATTTGATTATTTCTTTGGAGATGCTTAGATAATTTTCTCACGATCCGCTTGGAGAAAACGGAAGAACGAAGATAGGAAACGGTCGACGATAATACCTTCGCGCTGGAGAGAAAACTGGCAGTGAGATGAGGGTGGGCACTGGACGATATCAGGGATACAGGGAGCACAGCTATTTATTTAGAGAGAGAGAGTCATTGAGAGAGTAACATTCAGGGACGCAGCAGCACTACCCACGCGGTCTCATTAGACAAATGAGAATAGAGAATTAGGGTTAAAAAACTTAGGGTTAAACACAATTACGCAAAAACTTAGGGTTAAACTGGATGTCGGTATCGGTATCGGTTCCGATATCGATATCCGGTATCGACATCCAACGCTAGCCATTAGCGGATGTCGGTATCGGATGTCGATATCGGAAACCGATACCGACATCCAGTAACCGATACCAACATCTGGATGTCGGTATCGGGTACCGTTTAGGACCTTAACGGTACCCGATACCGTTACCGCAACAGATACCGGTATTAGATACCGGTATCTGAACAGGGCGAAGCCTAATCTGGACCTACAATGAAAGGTCACGCCACAAAATGATGGTTACCCCCACTTTAAAAATAACGTTGGATCCACAGCGCCTACCGGAAAATCGGGGTAGTCAACCCTTGAGGTGGATGATCAGCATTATAAATCGTCGACGATAATTAAACGCCCCCAGCCATGCCCAGATGTCTATGGCATCGATTCCATTTGCTTTTCTCCGATCCTGGAGACCCTGATTATGTGCAGGTGCTCGATCTCGTTCCTCAAGAACGCTATCCGCAGAGCCACAGAACGCCGTCCCAGCTGGCGTCATCTCTCCAATGGCACATCGGTGGATTCCTCGTGGCGGACATTTTTTCACTGGAACTCCGCCATCGCCTTAGCTTTCCGAAACGGTGACCTCGACGGCGCCCGCTCTCTTTTCGAGGAGATGCCGGAGAGAAACCAGGTGACGTGGAACTGCATGATCTCTGGGTACGGTAGTAACCGCAATCCGGCTGCCGCCCAAAAGATGTTTGACTTAATGCCTGATGGAAAGAACACTGTCACCTGGACTGCCCTACTGACGGCTTACGCCAAGTGCGGGATGCTGAAGGAAGCTCGCCGAGTGTTTGATTCTATGCCGTGCCGAAATATCATCTCCTGGAACGCCATGATCACTGGGTACATCGATAGCGGGAAAATGCTAGAAGCCAGGGAGCTGTTCGACTCGATGCCTGTGAGAAACACTGCTTCATGGGCGATCGTGATTTCCGGTTACCTTCGTCTCAAGCTCGTTCGCGAAGCGAGATTCCTCTTTGACCGGGCTCCTGTTCTTGCTACCTCTCTCTACAATGCCATGATCTCTGGGTATGCGGAACTTGGGCAGATCAAGAATGCGGAAGACATGTTCGCTAAAATGCCTGTCCGAGATGTTGTTTCCTGGAACACCATGATCACTTGCTACGCGCACACTGGTAGGATGGACCTTGCCCAGGAACTGTTCGATGGAATGCCCTATAAAGACACCATCTCCTGGACCTCCATCCTCCGTGGTCACTTGCAGAACAGAAGCATTCTCCTTGCTCGCCAGCTATTTGACGATATGCCTTACCGGGACACTGTCGCCTGGAACACCATGATCGCAGGATATGTCCAAGCATTTTTACTCCCTCAAGCACTCTCCCTGTTTGAGAAAATGCCCGCCGCGGATGTTGTTTCCTGGAATTCTATCCTCCATGGATTTGTACTGGCCGAAGACATGGAGGTGGCGAAGGCTTGGTTTGAGAGAATCCCCCACCCTAGTGAGACTTCCTGGAACACGTTGATATCTGGGTACCGTGATGAGAAAGCCCTGATCTTGCTCTCACAGATGGTGAGAGCGGGCTTCAAACCTGATCAGGGCACCTTCTCTGTAGCCATCTCTGTCTCTGGCTCGCTTGCATTCCTTGGCTGGGGCAAGATCCTTCACCTTGGAGTGATCCTTAGGGGGTACTCAAGGGATATTTTGGTGGCTAGCTCTCTCACCACAATGTACTCCAAATGTGGGCTTCTTGAATATGCGCTCCAGATTTTTCATGAAATGCCTAAGAGAGATACCGTTGCCTGGAATGCCATGATTGGAGCCCATGCTCACCACGGGCAGGCTTGGGAGGCTCTTAGATGCTATGCCATTTTGCTGGAGGAGAAAATTGAGCCTGATTGGGTGACTTTCCTCTGTCTACTTACTGCCTGCGTGCACAGAGGCCTGGTTAAAGAGGCAAAGCAGGTGATCGAATCGATGCAAAAAGACTGGAACTTGGTGCCTAGATCAGACCACTTGGGAAGTTTTATAGATCTTCTGGGTAGATCTGGCTCAGTAGATGAAGCTCACAAGCTCATTGAGCTAATGCCCTGTTGACCTTAGGATAAACTCTTGGGAGACTCTTTTGAGCTCTTGCCACGTTCATGGTGTTGCCAATGTGGGTTCCACGGCAGCAAAGCAGGTTGCCAGAGCTGAGCCACATGATGGGGGTGTCCTTGTCTTGATGTCAAATTTCTTGGCGGCTGAAGGATTGTGGCAGGAGGCAGCACAGATCCGGCAGTCGGCAAAGGGCTGCCAGGTGAAGAAGGAGACGGGCTGCAGCTGGATTGAGATCAAAGGGGATGTACATGGATTTGTTTCTTGGGGATAGGATGCATCCTTTAATTGATGAGATTTATAGATTGCTGGGAAGCATTGCTGCCAATGTACAAAGATAGCGATGTAATGTGAGCAAAGTTGCTGCCTAGCATTTTTTGAGCTGGACAGCCGCTCATCTGGGTTCGATGGGCTGGTCTTGGTTGTTGACATGATGGGAATCGTGAGGTTGGTCAAAGGTAAGACCAACGTCAATTCAGCATGTCTTGATTGTTGACATGCTGTGGCTCGATTGCTGGGAAGTATTGCTGCCCATGTACAAAGATAGTGAGCAAAGTTGCCGCCTCTCATTTTTTTCGCTGAATAGCAGCTTGACTGGCATCTGCGTTTCTCATTGACGTGTTGTCTAGGTTCAGCTTTTTCCCCATTTGACTACTCCCCCTCTCTCTTAAGTATTCTATAACTCGACTGTTAGACAGTGGAGCTAGAGATTCCGAAACAGAAATGTCCACTCTCCATAAAGGATAATGGGTAATTCATAACACTGTTTGGCTATATTGCGCATTAAGGGTATTTTTTATGTATTTACAACTTAGCTTTTTATTGCAAAAAACAATAGAAAGGAAAAAGAACAAATCAACATCTACGAAGAAAAGAAGAAAGGTAAAACAAAAAGTCCTATGCAAACATACGCAAAGTAGGATTAGATGGATCTTTGTTGACTTTTTAATTCAACCATTTCTGAAGAATTGGGATTGTATAATTGACTTTTCAATCTGGAAATGTCAATCATGGTTTAATATGATGTGGAATTTTGTTTGAAATCGAAGGAAGGATGTTGGTAGAGATAGGAGGGCTGGGGATGTGCCCCAAGCCCTTGGGGTTACAATGGATGTGCTGAATTATTTTCTAGAAGTGGTGTGAATTAAATATGCGATCACACAATACAAATGACTAAAATACCCTTATACAAACTAAGCATCTAATTATTGAGCAACTGGAGGATGTGTATTTGACCTCAAAAGATAAAGATAACTGCCCATTTATGCAAGTAATAAAATTTGAAAACAGTAATTATGAAGAGGAAGCATTGACTTGGGGCAATTTGACGGGTAAAATCCATTGATAAGCTGGGGAGGAAATGAATTGACTTCATTTTTCTTCAGTAGAATTGGAATATTCCTTTTTTTTTTACACCAATAGCACTATCTTGGTTGACTTTTTGTAGAATAATAGGCCAAGAGGAATGGTGGATCACTTTAAAGTCTCAATATACCTACAATGTGTATTGGCTTGATGGATCAAACATATTTAAGTTGATGAACACTATGTATACAATACCAAAAAATAGAGTGAATTGATGTATACGATTATGCATATGGTAAATGAGAGAGTACACTAAAATATAAGCATTATATTAATTCAGTTATCAGTTTTATTGTGTTTAATGCAAAATTCATATCAATATGATGCATGTGTTGTGTTTTAATGTATCTTTGTCTGCATCATGCCATTTAGTTTAACTCCATAAAATTTATCATAATGGAACAGGTAATAAAGCGACTTTTCCGCCTACTGCTACCAATTCACCTCCTCCCCAAGTTAAGTTGGTGCTTGCTTTTGCACCAGGAGCTGAAATTAATTTTATCTTTTGCATGTTCTATATGTTTTCAAGAGCAAACATCTCTTTTAAAAACCTATTTTCTTGAGTTTTTGGATTTTACAACTAAGGTAAAAAAAATATTTATGGAGAAAGAAGAGAAGGAAAAGAAATAATTGAAGTTAACCACTTAGTTTTCATTGTTTGACTTACTATTCAAACAAGTAATTTTTCATAAATAACCCTTTCATGTTTTTGTTAGTTATTATTTTATTTAACATAGTTGAGTGAAAATGATTTTATGTACTCAGATATATGAATTTTTTTCTTAGTTTTAAGGATTTTCTATGAAAATTTTTAATTTATTTTAATTTATGATTTTTGAACATTATGATCAATTTTATGTGGCCTATAAGGCAATCACACTTCCATGTTTCATACTCTCATTAGTACTAAATTGATTGACCGATTAGGGTTTGATAGTTAACCATACCCAAAGTCATTTGTGAGTCTTGCGCGGATAAAAAATTATATGTACATGATAGTCGATGATGGTAGAGTTTCATGAAGGAGTTATGATATAGTCTATATCTCCCAAAGCACGTGGTGTAGCTTGGCACCCATCGGGATGTTGACTCAACCTGTCATGCTAACGATTGTGTTAAATCGATCCTTAGTCAATTAATCTCTATGTTGATATAATTAATTGATAAGGAAGACCAATAAACATTATTGGGTCAATAGAGTCATTTACTAGAGAGACATATAGACCTAGAGGGTCACACACATAAGGCTAATGTGTGTTGGTGGATATATAAATAAATATAAGGGTTTTTTGATAAAATTTTGCATTCCCAAAGTCTATAAATAGGAGGAGAAGGACCATAATAAAGTTGCCCACGCGAGCCTAGTGGGAAACTCTCCCCTCTCTTTTCTTCCTCTCGTGGTGATGAGTGCTCTAGAAAAGATCTAATTTTCCAGCGATCATGTGGATACCAATAGAGGTTGGATGCTTAAACGGCGTAAAGAACTCCTTTGGATGATCCCTATAAGTATAAATTTTATTCTATACTAGATAATAAGCTCATCTATTCTTGGTGCTTCAACTTTGCTTAATATTTTGATTTAACATCATCAATTGCAATCGATGGTTTCATAGTAACTTTTAGAAAACTTGTTGAGCCTCAGATCTTAGCTATAGCTTATCACCCAACAGGCTGGTAACTCGACTTATCGATTAGGGTTACATCGATCATTATTAATTTAATTAATCTATATGTTGATGTAGATAAATAATAGAGGTTAGCAAATAAATTTTATTAACTAGTGAGATATATGAACTCAGAAAGGTTACACATGTAAGGTCTATGGATGTTGGTAAATATAGACATAATTATAAGGTTTTTGGTGAAAAAAATTCGTATACCAAATGTCCAAAAATAGGAGGAAAACAACCACTACTCAAGGGGACCCTGCAAGCCTTGTGAGAATTCTCTACTTTCTTTCTCTTTTCTATCTTGATGAAGAGCATTTAAGAAGAGATCCGATCATTCGACGATCTTGTGCATACTACTATAGGCTAGACACTTGAAATGGCTTCAAGAAACTCTTTCAAGGGAACCCTATGAGTATGTTTTCTCATATATACTGGATGATAAAGATCATCGTTCTTAATGCCTTAATATTTTGAATATTCAATTCAATATAATGTATGGCATTTGATGTTTTTATCAAAATTTTGAAAGGCTTTTATTGACCTTAGATCCTAACATATTCTAAATGCCAAAAGTTGGTTATGGTGGTTGATAACATACAATCTTAACATATAATTATATGATTATTAATACAAATTAAGGCATAAAACATTAAATTTTCATGCATGTTATTATACTTTGAGTGCATATCTATTAGTTCATGCAAATTTAACTTATAATCTCAAAATACAATATTTTAGGGATAATTATGTATTTTTAAGAATATATTTTTAAAATTATGTTATTCCCATCTATATTTCAGATTACAATTGTGTTTTAATGCTAACTAACGAGAGAAAATATTTTTTTATAGTTATATTTTTCTAAGTTTTACTTTTTAAGAGAAATGAGTATATTTTTGAAATAAAAATTTATTCTCTGTTCATTTAGATAATTTGACATTTAATGATAGATAATTTAATTTCTGATCCAATGAAATAAATTTGGATTAGTTTGGAGTTGTATTTTGAAAGTTATGAATTTTCTAATTTTTAGGGATTTTTATGAATTTTTCTGAATTTAAAATCGATTTATTTAATTAAAATTGATTTTATAAACTGTGCAGGTGACGTGGCAAAAATTAGGAGCGTCCGATCAAATCGCAATCGATGATCCAGACCGATGGTGACGTGGAAGCATGTGGATCATCCGATCGCGCAACTTAATTGCAATCGTCGATTGTCATTTATGGCGGGGGGTACGTGGCGCATTCTTATTCGTTGGCGAATTTTTTTTAAAATGATTTAATCTCAGCTGTTGATCAAAAGAGTTGTAACGGTTGAGATTAAAATTGACGAAAATGCATATGGAGCGTTAGATCAAGATCGGATGGACGGCGTTTCATGTGTTTCTTCTTCACCCGTGACGTGTCGAAATCTTGGCGGTTCATCTCCGACCCGACAGCAATGACTTAACCTTAACAATTTGCATTGATACATTTCATCAGAGCCATTGATCGAAGATTAAACGCATCATTGGACGGTTATGCCCAAATTCACTATAAATTGAGACGTTCTTCGACATTGTAATGCATTCTTAGATGATTTTGATTAATCGAACTATCTTGACACCACCATCCTTGAATCTCTTGCTTCCAATCGCTTCTAGACTCATTTCAGCGTAGACGGAGTGGAGATAGGCGTAAAATGCGGTCGTTGAATGCTCAATTTTACGTATCAAACAAAATTTATACTCAACTCTTCGAAACTGATTTTTAAATTAGAACAGTGGCAAGTCGAGGTCGAATCCACAGAGAGGAAGGTTAAAAGATTGAAATCAGAAACTATTTTTTTGGTATTTTAGATTTAGAAACCGAAAATGATCGATAGAAGGAAGAAAATGTGCGTGGAGATGAAGTGAACCGAACAAGTGCTTCCAAACTCTTTTTAGATATTGGAAACCCTTGATCGATGGTAGAAAAGTAGTTTTAGGGTTTTGGAATGAGAAAATAGTGATAAACATATGAAGAAATTAAAAGAAATGGATAGGAGATAGTTCTAATCTAAGATTCGTGATGAAAATAATATCCAGTGATGCTCCCTAATCAAAACATACCTTCGAGAGCCGTATATTTCGCTCGGACTTGGCGTCTTGCATCCAACATGAAGAATGAATAGAAGAGGGAAGAAAATCACTGAAAATGAAGTTCAACACATGATGAATGATCCATCGTTGCTTTCTTTCCTTCTGGCTAGCCAATGCTAGAAGCATACAACAAAACATTCATAACCCTAATTTTTTAGTCTCAGAACTTAAATCAGCCCTAGCAGATTCGTGGAGCATGAAATGACAATCATGCCCACGAAATTTCAGCCCCTAACTCCATCCAGATTGTGAGATATCGCGATTTTAATCTGGAGCATTTCTGGCCGTTGATCTGATGTCCTCTCTCTTTAAGTATCCCGCTCAAACCGCTCCGGGCAAAATCGGTTCGGTCAACGCGCGGGTCAGACCTGCAAAACCTGAAAAATAAGAACATTATCTCTCCTCTCTCCTCTCCTCTCTTTCCTCTCCTCTCTTCTCTCTCGATGGCGAAAAAACGAGCGCGGTGAAATGGCGAGCGAGAGAGAACTCCTGTCGCGACGGAAATTATTTCCATGGCGAGAGAGGGAGAAGAGAGAGAGAGATCGAGGGAGAGAGAAGAAGGGAGCGAAAGGGAAGAGGAGACGAAGAAGAAGAAGGAGAAGAGAATGAGAGAGAGAGAGTTCACGGGAGAGAGAGAGGAAGGGAGCGAGGAAGACTTTCCTCCTCCCGCCTCTCTTGCGACGGAAGCAATTTCCGTCGCGAGGAGACGCGAGGAGAGATAAGGAAAGAGAGAAAGTGAGAGGAGAGAGGGAAAACGTGGGGGGAGAGGGACAACGTGGGAAAAAGAAGGAGAAGACCGCGGAAGACAGAGTAAGAGGGAGAGAGAGAGAGAGAGAGAGGTTACGGTGCCGCGGGAGGGAGAAGAAGACAGCGAGAGAGAGGGAGAGAAGAGAGAGGAGAGAGAGAACTCCTCTCGCGCGACGAAAATTATTTCCGTCGCGAGAGAGGGAGAAGAGGGAGAAAAGATCGGAAGAAGGAGAGGAGGAGAGAGGTTTTACGAGAGAGAGAAAAGACGAAGAGGGGTAAGATCTTCTCGCGACGGAAAATCTTTCCGTCGCGACAGAGGAAAGGAGGAAGATAGAAGAAAAGAAGGAAGAAGAAAAGAAAGAAAGGAGAAAAGAAAGAGAGAGAGAGAGAGAGAGAGAGAGAGAGAGAGAGAGAGAAAAAATTAGAAATAAATAGAAATTTCATTTTATAATTAAAGAAAATTATATTCTTGATAAATCAAAATCATTAAATGCTCATAAAATGCTACTAAATTGTAAAAATCAAGAATATCCTTTAAAACATAGAAATTATCAATTTAATCATTTTAAATCATGATAACATGTATTTATGATTATATTTTAAAGAATAAATGCATAAAATGCATGATATTAATGCATGAAATTGCATGTTATCAAGTGGATAGAAGTGAGATTTCCTCAATCGAATATGGAGAATTTGCCTCTTGAATACCGAAGATCATTTTCAAAATTATGGAATAAAAATCCTTAAATCCGGCGATTAATTCGATCATTTCGATCACTATCTCGAGTTAGATTATGTGTTTTCCTTCTAATCTTTCATCATGTATCATTAGATTTTAATTTAGAATCATAGATTTAGTTAATTTTATTTTTAATTTCAGATTTCTCTCTCTTCACATTCGTAAATTTCTCCCTAATTCACTCATTGATTTCTTCGCGAATCTTGATCCAAATTGAGTGATTTTTTATTTCATGGATTCGTCTTTGAGTTATCTTTACAAATCTATCAATTTCCCTAATTTCTCATCTCAATTCATCATCTGATTTGATCGAATTTCAAAAGATCTCTCAAAATTCCCTTATTTCTCTGTGGTTTCGACCCTTATTCACCACAGTACTATTCAATTCTTGATTTAATCTTAAAATTCGTGAGTTTGGTATTACTTTTTACATGAAATTGGTGTGAAATTAATGACCGCATCGATTCGTTCCGTTAGTTTTGCCACTTCGTGGTCTGTTGACAACCGAGGTTGTGTTTGCCTCTTGAGCTATATAAGATGAACATAATTTAATTAAGTTACTAAAGAACTTTAAAAAGTTTAATGATTTTGTGTAACTCATAAAATACGTTTATCTTAGGATAGTATTATGTGGAGGACTATTTGAAGACAAGTAACATGGCACAAGGAGAAACACACAAAACATCAATTAGTGCTCTATCGCTATTCCTTTCATCAACTTGGTTACTCTTCCAGTTTACTCAATTTTTTGGTGAAAATTGAGGGCAAAATTATTTGTGATTGGTCTTGCAGCCATGGAGATTTCATTGCTTGAACTATAAATAAATGTTGGAGATAAATTGCACCATTTCTTCAAGTAATTGGGGGTTTTTAGGATCCGTCTTTGTATTGTCCAGGTTTAATTTGTGTTATATTTTATTTTTAATTTGTGACTTCTAATTAAAATAATTAGATGATTGCTTTTGATTCCATGACTTTCTCTCTCCAGAAAACACATTTGATCTTGTTTTCTTGATTTCTTTCTCCACAAACATGGATTTTCCTCTTTTATTTATTTTTCTCTTTATTTAGATGAAATTAGGCTTGGATTTTATTCAATGTAATCTCTTTCTTTCTAATTTTTAAATTATCTGTTTCCCCTAGTTTTTATTTGATCTTTGATTTGATTTATCTAAAGTGTTTCTCATCAATTAATCATTGTTAAGCCTAATTCTCTAAGGATTCATCCCTGTCTCATTGTTATGCTTTAAATAATTATTAATTGAAGGGATTTAGGTTACTTTTTGACAACTAAAATTAATTTTCCTAAGATCAAGCATTTTATGCTCTCCATCCATGAAATACGAGGACCAGAAAATACTTCATCGACATTTCTAAAGATATATTTTCTCCAACCAACATTGTCATTTTTCACACATCTTTTTTTCAACTTCATACTCTTGATCTACCTCTAGAGCCCAACATTTCATTTTAAAGACATAAAATATGCTTTCAATGTTCCATCTTCCATTATTAATTTATGATATCTCATTGATGAAATAAATTTTATTCTAGTGAATTATTCTTAGTATTATTTATTTTCATGAACGAGATATTTCAAGTTTAACTTAATTTGTACAATATGTAGAAGGTTTCAATCCTTGGGGAGTTTTGGTTTTTAGAGGAGTGGATGTCACGGGTGAGAATTTATATAAAAAAGAGAGATTTGATAAGATGAGAGCTTATAAAGTATTTGGAAAATCAGATATGATACATAGAAATAGATTCACGATATATGAGAGAGAGAATAATAAATGGGTGAAAAATATGGATTAGATGGAAGATGGATGATCGAGTGCATAGAAAATAAAATTATGGATAGAAATTAGAAAAATTGAATAGTGTTTCAGATGGGAAGAATGATTGAAAAGGTGAAAATTAATTTAAATATCTGGAATGAAGTCGCTTCATCAGGGATCTCCAAGACAGAGGACACACTATTCTCATCAAATAAGTATTAAAAATTAATGGATCTCTTTCTATTTTTATCACACGGCTAGCCATTTCTAGGGCAAATAAATGATGGAGATTAGACTGGGGAGGGGATGCACATAAACTTGAAAAAGGTACTCATCCTCTCCTTTCTTTGTACATACACTTGATTAATTCCCTTGATTTTATAACTCCATGAAAATCGCATTATTTCGGTCCCCATTGGAGATCCACTCAAGGAATTAGCTTGATTTTGATTTTTCATTATTTCTTGGAATCCTTTTCAGAATCAAACTTTTCAGAATTTTGAAATCCCTCTTGGATGTTCCCAAGCACTGAATCTCGTACAGAAAGATTTCTTTCGATTTTTCTGACATATTCTTTTGGGTTAAGAAAACTTTTACCCATGATATTTGAGGTTTCTGATAAATTTTGAGTTTGCTTGATGAAAAAATAATGATATACTCATTAAAATTATGAGAAGGTTGAAAAAAAGTCTTCATGATTATAGATTATTCCAACTCTTTTCAAAAAAAAAAATTATAGATTATTCCAACATTCGCAATCGACAAGCTTCAGAGATGGAGAGAGGAAGAAGAACAATAATCAACTTAAAATGAAAAAAAAAAATAGACGCTTCCTAGTGACCAAGCCGTTATGCCAAAGACAAGATGAGTTGGTGATGGATGTCAAAGAGATAAGGCTGGAAGGAAGAACATCTCGCACAAGTACATGAATGGTTAGCCAACTATTTGGCTGTATGAGGACTTCAATCGGTGATTACCCGTCAAAAAGAGGTGTATTGGGGAAAAAATGGCTAGAAGTAACACCTGACAACCAAGCATGACTATGTGGGTGCAAAGATCCTCAAACTGCAACAGTAGCTCGTTTTAGTGGGAGAAAAAGAAATTCTACATTGCTACGAGTTGTCTTACTGGATAGATGGAATGGTCTAATTAAGGAGTGGCTGAGTCCTCAGTTCCCTGATCATCTAGAGGCACTTTCTGAATACTGAGATGATTCGGCCCTTCTTTGAATGACTAGATCAAGAATTTAATTCATGAAATTTAGTGATTGTATCTGTATCCCTCATGTCGATTTCCCGGGCTGTGATCATGCTTAACTCTTTCAATACCCAGATCAATACTTCCACCTTGTTCTCATCTTTTAAGGCAGATGAGCTCCTCATTCACAACACTTTTAAGGCCGAACAATACTTGTGCAAGTTTCTTCTGTCATCCCCCCAGGGGCAATGACTCCATGGGTGGCAGAATTTGATGGTGTTTCCAGGTTTATCTCTCCCATAGGCACTTCTTCAAGGGCTTTTCTCCTAAAGGAGCTTGGAGAGGTGGACTCTCTCAGTGGTCTTCATGAAAAACTATGTACAACTGAACCTTCAGCATGAGCATTTAGATCAACATGAATGCCCGCAACCTACATGCCAAAATTAGCTGTTAGCTGGATTGCTGAGATCATAAAATTGTAGAATCCTCATCCCAAAAAGAATGAATATAAATAATATGGGCATGTCATATCTATATCATTGACAGTTATGGTATATGTTTCATTTCCACAGCAAACTCCTATCGGCCTATCTCAGAAAAAAAAATCAGCAAAAGTAGATGAGTGAGCTTCAAAGCTGGAAGAATGAATAACACGTATTATCATAGGCCGTCTTGAATGAGCTTATTCAGAAGAGTCGTTAGAAGGGCTTCTCGCTTCTCGGCGCGAGCCTCCTCTTTCATCCTCCTCTGTTCCTCTCTCTCTCGCCATGACTGCTCCATGATCAGCCTTTCTCTCTCTAGCTTTTCCATGGACTCTCTCCACTCCTGCTCGAAAACCCTCCTTTCATGAGCCCTCCTCTCCATCATCTCCTGCCACTGCATCTCCAACCGCAGCTGCTGCTGTATGAACTCTTGAAGCAGCTCTTGAATGCTTCCCGTTGACTTTGACTGTCGCTGGGGTTGACCACGGTCGGACCTCTTCTTTTTGCTCTTGGATGGGTGTGCCTCTTCGCTGTCCACATCATCGTCCATGTCATCGTCAGAGAAGTCGTCAGAGGACTGGTCGTTACTGGGCCGTTTCTGCTTCTTTCCGCTCGGCCCACTGGCTTCAGATTCGAGCAGGTGCCGCTGCATAGTTTTAGCCCGCTCCATGAACACAGCGTGCAACTCGTCAAAGAAGGGGCATTGCTTGCCGTTCTCAGGATCCGATGTCTCTTTACCCTTCAAAAGCAAAAGAATAACAATGAGTTGAATAATCATGAATCGAAGGGAAAACCATGAGGACACAGCAATTAGAAGGGGAATATTGCAGAAGATCAACTCAGGTAAGTTTGCTGAACATTGAAGTTTCTTTTTTTTGAAAAGATGAACATTGAAGTTTCAAGAATTCAATTATCCAATTTTCAGGTCAAAACTTTCACCCAAACTTTAGTAGGTCTTCCGCGTCATCATCATAAATGAACTTTATAAAGTCCCAGATGCATCAATCTCCGGAGCAATTAAATCCCCACATGAAGAAAGATCTACCACAACAGACCTATCACAATCCGACAGCTGTCTCAAGCGAGAAAAGCCAAACCGGCGAGCATACACCAGAACAGCGCATTCAAACTTCAAACATAACCAAACAATCACTAACATTACAACGATGACAAGTATAAGATCGGGGACAAAAAAGACCTTGTATCTGTTCACGAGGTTCTTCCACTTGCACTTGCACTGCTCTGGAGTGCGACGGTGCCCATGATCTCTCATCCTAGCTGCCACCGCCTCCCAGAGCGTCTTATTCCTCTTAGACAGGGAAGCGTCTCGCTCAAGAACAGCCCGGATGGAAATGAGATCTCTGGTCTCCGAATGATTCCACTGCGGATTTGCCATTCCTCCCGGAACCTTGATGCTCGAGTCCTCCCCTTTCCTGGGCTGCGGCTGAGGTAACCCTAGCCTGGCGTGTATTCCCGCCATGTCAGGCCCAAGCTGGAGAGGCATGCCCGCCATGATCCGTCCCAGACTTTCGCTGTCCTCTCCTCCTCCCCCTCCCCGTCCCAGCATCATCTTTCCGAAATCCAGGGCTGAAGATCGACTTCTTTCCTGAATTTACCCTCCCCCAAGTCTCTCTCTCTCTATAGGCTTGATGGTAACTTGGTACGGCTGCAATTCTGCAAAACAGCCGAACATTTGCTTTCGGGAAGCGTATCTAAGGCGTTGAAGGCTTGTTTATATATAAGATCCTGGTTTTAAAAATGATCCCTCCATATTAATTTTATTTTATTTTTGCTTTATAAAGTTGTAATTTGTAAACGTGCCCATCATCTTGCGCGCGCAGTCAAGCGAATGCCACGTGTAAATTGTCGGTGGGCAACTTCCTACCCAGAATGAGGAAATAGCTCCCCTCTCTCTCTATTCCCTCTCCTTCTCTCTCTCTCTCCGTATCTTTCTCCCCCCTCTCTCTCTCTCTCTCTCTCTAATTTGCATGTTGTAAAAAAGTCAAAGCATATTTTAGGACTTCCAAACGCCGTCATCTGGATTGGCGGGCTTTCATACTGATTCCACATGTGTTTCTGACGTCATCATGATGTGTTCTGGACTTCTGATGACGGCGTTGGCCAATGAATGTCAAGATATGTGGGAACCAGCCCGTGTGAAAAAGCCGGTTCTGAACGCGCCGCTCCGAACCTCGGCGCCCGTGTGAACTGCCGGTCTGAACCTTTTCTTTACGTTGACCGCAGACTTTTCAAACGCTTCGCAGATCAATTAGCGACGTCAAAATCCTGCGTTTCCCCGTATCTTGCCAACGACCCATTACATCACCTGAATGTAGGAAGAGTGATCAGGGACGTTAGCCAGCCCTTCTCCGTTGCCCTGCCCATGAGACGTGTAGTAGATTCGATGCATGTTTATGAAGAGTTTGTGACCCCGAATCTACTCCAAACACGTGTAAATCCAAAAGTCGAGGAGGGAGAGGTAGAATGGTGCATACCTTGGCATATATTTTGACTGTCTTCTCTAGGGACGATGCTTCTTTTCCTAAGTATCACCATTGTAGCCATAACAGAGAAAACCATTGCCTTTAGGGTTATCCATCAAAGGAAGCAGCTTATGCCCATGCTTGTGGGCAACCCCCCTTGCAATTAGGGTTCGCCTATCGTCGTCCGGACCGTCATCCGGTACCGGTATCTGCCGATACCGGTACCCATTGACCGATATCCAGTACCCGATACCGTCATCCAGTTCTGGATGACGGTATCGGATGAAAGGGGGACCGGCACGATGCTTGGATGGATCCGGTACCGATCCGTGCACGGATGACGAGTATCGATACTCGGTATCGGGAGATACCGCACCGGATGACGGCCAGTGTCACATGCGGAATGATTCTATGATTTTGGTTTTCGATGGTCCCCTAGTTATTGTTTTTGTTTCCTTCCTCCGACGAGGCTACCAGACAGTCGAGGGAAGAAAAACCATGGCAGACCTATCGCAGTTCCTCCTTACGATCCTCATCATAGCCTTGTTTTCCGCCTTGAGCTACATCGCCTTAAGAAAGAGCAAGAAGAAGAAGAAGCTTCCACCGGGACCAATAGGTTTGCCGCTTCTGGGCATCCTTCCTTTTCTCTCTCCTGATCTCCACGTCTACTTCGCCGGGCTCGCGGAGAAATAGGGACCAATCATGAGCCTCAAGCTGGGCACGAAGCTCTTGGTTATCGTGAGCTCCTCTTCCGCCGCCATGGAAGTGCTCAAAGAAAAAGACGTCGTATTTGCGTTCCGCGACGTGCCCATTACGGCAGCGATAATCACGAAAGGAGGGGCGGATGTTGGCTGGAACAACGATGCCGCCCGACTGGCGCTTCTGCGCAAGATCGTGGTCGTGGAACTTCTTAGTTCCACTAGCATGAACGAGTTTTCGAGGTTTAGAGAGAGAGAGATCAGAAGCATTAACAAGGAGTTGTACGAAAGAAGGGGAGAAAAGGTTTTAATTTGGCAGGTCTCGTTCTAGGTGCTTCAGAATTTGATCTTGGGTATGTTTTGGGGGGAGACTTTGGAAGGAGACGAGAGAGAGTCAGTTGCGAAGGAGTTTAGAGAAGTTGTTCACGGGATCACTCAGTGCTTAGGCTATCTAAATGTCTCGGATTTCTTCCCCGCTTTGGCGCCCTTAGATCTTCAAGGCGTCGGACGGAGGATGAAGAAGATTGCTTCCTGGTGCGACGAGGTTTTGGATAGGGTGATCGATAAACGGCTGAAGCTTGCAGGAGATAGAGATGGAGATGGAGCTGGGAGAGGGAAGCAAGAGACCGACATCCACATCTCTCTCTCTCTCTCTCTCAGTATCAGTATCGCCAGTACAAATAGCGGCTCCTAAGGGTTAAACGCAATTACGCAAAAAGTTAGGGTTAATCTGGATGTCGGTATCGGTATCGGTTCCGATATCGATATCCGGTATCAGTTCCGATATCGATATCCGGTATCGACATCCAACGCTAGCCGTTAGCGGATGTCGGTATCAGAAATCGATACCGACATCCAGTTACCGATACCGACATCTGGATGTCGGTATCGGGTACCGTTTAGGACATTAACGGTACCCGATGCCGTTACCGCAACCGATACTGGTATTCGATACCGGTATCGGAACGGGCGAAGCCTACTTGCAATGTGCCACTGCTGAGGTGCGGCAAGGGTAAATACACAAAGTCTGTGTTGGGAAGGCACGCCGAGTTGCTCAAGGCGATGAGATGTCCAACCCTTAGCATGCATGTCTTGCCAAGACACGAAGATAGACCTCTGACTAGAGTGTATTGCATGAGTGGGTAGTGATTAGAGTTCTCCGGTTCCGGTGTCGGTACCGGTTTTTGGTGAGAACCTAAACCTATACCTAACTTCGATTCGGTGTCGGTGTCGGTATTGTCCTGTGTCGGTTCGGTTAAACCTATACTTTCGGTGATATATTATTTGAGTTGAACATAAATTAAAATATTTGGAATACCATAATTTGCATACTTATAAGTAAATATTTAACAAAGAAATGACGAACAATCATCTTTTTCTGAATAACATGTATATAACATATCAAAAATTTAAGATAAAATTCTCAAATAGATAAACTTAACATATTAAAAATAGTTAAAGGTTTGAGTTTTAAGAGAACAAAAAATAAAGCTTAAAGAAATTATCATTTCACAAATCCACTTTCTTCAACTTCACAATCACTTTCATGAGCTTGGGTGACATCCTCATGAGTCCAAGACTTCAAAGTCATCAAAGCAGATATAGTGTCGGGCGCTAACCTTCCTCTTCTAAATGTGATAATTCCTCTACCTGTAGAAAAAAGACGCTCAGAGGGAGAACTCGATGCACAAATAGAGAGGAACTCCTTTGCAAGCAGTGAAATGCGCGGATATTTATTAGATCCTATCTTGCGCCACCATTGTAATGAGTCAGCACGTAAGCAATCAACGCAAGGTTCACGTAAATACTCCTCCATTTCAGTCTGAACTGATTTCTCTTCTACTGTTGTGTATCTATTTGATTGTCGCTCCATAAATTGCATCATTACTTTTGAACGTTTATGACTCGGTGAAGCCAAAACATCATCAATTGGTGTAGAAGTTGAAGCTTGTATGGGATGCATTGATTCAAGCATGTTAAGTAAAGTTTCCATAACACAGTTGTGCTCACCATGGGGAATATGTCCCAACTTGAATCTAGGGTCTAGAACTGTGGCAATATAAAACATAGGCTTTCTCCTCACCTGTATATCGTATTTCATCAATTTCTCCTTCATCACTGTGTATACATGTCTTAGTGTCTTTGCTTGGTCGCTGCTCATTTTTGCCCTTGTGAGATCTTGGAGATGATGAGATAGCTCAAAAATTAGCGAGTCCAATTGTTGAATTAGAAGTCCATAAAGTCCCGATACATTTGGCAATGTAATTGATTTTGACTTTGAAAATACCTCAGTTGCCTCGCGGAAAGCCAAGAGTTCATCTGCAAACATCTTTAAGAGCTCCCATTCGTCATCCTCAATTAAAAAGTTTACCTTATTTGTGTTTAGATGGTCGCTTGCCATTGCCTTCAACACTTCTCTTTTTTCCCAAGCAGCCTCAATCATGTCATATGTTGAATTCCACCTAGTCCGAACATCCTCAACAATAATATTTTTATTTGGCATTTCTAACTCATCACATAAATTCTTATAGTGATGAATCCTCTTGGGAGAACGATTAACTGCAATTATAAGTTTTCGAAGTTTATGAAGAATCTTACCAAATGGTCTTTGACTAATGGCTTCTAGTCCCTCTACATGTTTGTCGTCATCCTCACTATCTGAATGTGAGTCATCATTACCGAGCTCCTTTAAGCCACGTTGTACGGCTAAATTGAGAACATGGGCCATGCAAGGCGTGAGATAGTTCTTCGTGAACCTTGAAGTAGAACCCTTCAATAATTTCTCTAAGTTTGCTGCCATTGTACTATTGTTGCTTGCATTATCAGCTGTAATCGCGCACACCTTAAAAAAAGGAAAACAAGTATTTAGTAAAAAGATATAATTCAAAAATACGAAAATGAAATCGTACCTTGTCCGTCAAATTGTAGTCTATAAGTATTTCATGCAATACTTTTGCCATATGTGCACCTCCATGAGATTCGCGCAATTCTTCAATAGCAAGCACACGTTCATGAAGATTCCACATGTCGTCAATCCAGTGAATTGTGACCCCAAGTATTGCTAGACGATTTGGACTAGTCCAAGTGTCCATTGTGAGTGATACTTTCTCAATTGGTTGAAACAATTGTCGTGTTTTCACCTTTTCCTCATCAAACTTTGTAAGTAAGCCACGTCGTAATGTGTTTGCACTTGGAAGAGAGACATCACATTGTGCAAAATATGAACAAAAAGCTTCAAATTCTGGATTCTCAAGGGTTGCAAAGGGAGTATCAGTCTTGATTATCAAATCAATGCATCTTTCTTTAGTAAACTCTTGAGTCCTTCCTAAATATTTACTTCTTTTGGAAAAAAAATTGGTGAGTGGATTTAGATTACTTGAAGGCTTCAGATCCCTATAAATAGGGAGATGACACCTTTCTAAGTGCTTCCACAGAGCCATAGTGCTTCCCGTCTTGTCTCTCTTTATTATCAACTCTCTTGAGGTGCTGCTTTATTTACAAATATTACAACCGTAATCGCCATTGCCATTCTTTGTATAATAGACCAATACTGGGGAAACTTTACGACGTTGTGAGGAATTTGGAGTGCTCACACTTGCAGAAATATGTGTCTCTATATCGTTTGAGGCAATCTGCAAAAAGTAGATGAATGATGATATCAAACACCTTATTTATTAACATAGAAAAATATTTCATTCATGATCAATGTGAAATTATTTAAAAGAAGATAACATAAGTTACCTCATCTTGAGGGATATCCATTTAAGATGGATATCTGCAATGAATAAATTATCTCGCTCCGAAGAACAGCCAATCTGATATCATTTTGAAAACGAAGCATGAGCAAACTACAAGAGATTGAGAGAGATTGAGAGAGAGAGCTCGAGCTCCACCAAAAATAATTTTTACGAAAAATCTGATTGCATAGAGGGTAACAATGGGAAACACGTGTGATCAATAGGAGCTTTCAATTGATGATTAATTTAGGCATAAGAAGGAGAAACAAACCCTTCGGGCTTGCGCAGGTGAATGGGATCCACATGAGCAAAATAAAATAGACAACAGAATAGGAAAATTACGTAGACTTAGCTTCGGTAGAGATGGCAACAGAAAGTAATAGGACGAAATGCGGTTTGGGTTTTCGGTGAAAGAGTGAACTAACCTACGAAAAGAGAAGAATCGTGAAGGGTATTGCTGCCACCGAATTGTCGACAGAGAATGATCGCCGGCAAATGACTGAAGAAGAGGAGACGCGTCAGAGAAGAAAGGAATCACCGTTCGATATGAAAGGAAGGAGAGGGAACAACGCAAAGGGGAAAGGTAAGAATCGATGTAGAGAAGAATCGCTGCAGGAATCACCGTTCGCTTGCAGAGAAGAATCGCTGCAGGAATCGCTTGCAGAGAAGAATCGCTTGCAGAGAAGAATCGCTGCAGGAATCGCTTGCAGAGAAGAATCGCTTGCAGAGAAGAATCGCTGCACGCGAACAGAGAATGCAAGTTGCAGAGAGGAATCGCTGGCGCAGAGGGGAAAATTGCGGTTCAGGATTCAAGAAAGTAAGAATCTCTCTTACTTTCTTGATTCAAGAAAGTAAGAGAGAGAAACTTTCGGTTACACCGAAATGATAAACCGAAACCGACACCGAACAAAAACCGGAAATTCGGTTTGCAGATTTCTTGACACCGACGGTGTCGGTTTCGGTTCGGTATTTGGTGTTTCGGTACGACTTTGGAGTTCTCTAGTAGTGATAACACATAAATCTATGACCTTTAACTCTGAATTTTCATGAACATTTGGCTTAAAAGGAATATATTTATGTGTTAGTATGATTAAATTGCTTAATTGTGCTTCATCATGCTTTTATGGTATTTCCTGGATTTTATAATATTTAAATATCTCTCTCGATTATCAACTTGACAAGGAAATGAATTTTGAAAGCAAAATATATATATTTTAGAATTTTAAAATTGATTTAAATGAATTTTAAGGCATCTTGAGGGCATATGTTTAATTAATCTAATCATTTTTTGCCTATTTATGAGCGTTAGGGGCATATCTACAATTCTTGGAACTACAAGGTAAGTCAGAAAGAAGCTACCAGATCGCGACACGTGTCGCAATCTTGAAGGAACGGTTTTAATTCAGTTTTACTATTATTTTATTACTATTATGATTGTTTAGTGTATTTCGTCGTTTACTAACCTACAGATGACGTGGACGGCAGCCGTCAGTTTTTACGGTAATGAGGAATGAGAGAGCGACGTGGCGCTCTCTCATTCGCCGCAAAAGAGAATCTGCAGCGAGTTAATCGCCGCAGGTCCTCTTCTTCTTCTTCTTCTTCTTTTTTTTCATCGTTTAGCCCTGCGCTTTTGTCGTTTTGCCGATTCCGTTTTGTCGTTTTGTCGAATTGAAGCTTATATTAAATTATATTTTATTTCATCATTACGGAATTCGCTGTTTTGTCGTTTCTTGTCGCGATTTCGTCGTTTTCTCTAATTAAAATACTAATTTAAATTCTTACTTACCTGCGCAGGTGAGGCGGAAAACGGGGGTCGTCTTCTTTGACCGCGAAGCGAGAATAAGAGAGCGACGTGGCACTCTCTTATTCGCGCGAAGAAGAAACACTAGCTTACCTATTATTTTGTCATTTAGTCACTTACCTGTGCAGGTGATGTGGCGAGCATCTGACGGTCAGCTTCCAGTCGACGTGGCACGATCGCATGGGCTCATCGGTTAGTGACTATATTAAGAAGATCAGACCATCAGATCGACGGCCAGGAATGCTCCAACTTGGAAGGCTGATATCTTCTGATCTAGCCGTCCGATTGAGCTGAATTTTTGGTGGGATACCAACCTCGCCGTGCTCTTTCCATCTGCACAGTCGAATTTTCTGTTGGACTCCTGGAAACACCGGGAATTGATCTCATCTGTCAGATTGCTGGAAACCCTCACTCCTAAAAGCACTCCTCCTTCCATTCCAAAATTCTTGTCTTTTGGCTCTCTCTTGACACCAGGTCACCAGCAGGAAAGGGGGAGAAGCTTAGGCCCAAGCTAGGCATCATCGGATGCTCGAGTTTGTTCTGGAGCAGGAGAACAAGAGGAGATCGACGTCGTAGCGAATCAAGCACCACCCGGCCTAGGATTGGCACCAACACGGGGTTTGTGGGAAGATTTTGAGGAGGGATTATCTTGTAAGCCTTTTCCATGGATAATGTAGGATCTTTTCTTCTATTTTAATCGTAGGTTATTGCATTTTTTTCCACAAATCATACCCAAACCATCTCATTTATCTCTATACTATTTCACCTCTCTATTCTCCCCTTCACTTCTCTTTTCTCCACCTTCAATCAATCTCTACCCTTCTAAATCTCATCTCTTCTCCTCTAATTAGAACTACAGAAACATAATCCACCCAATTACACCCATTATCTCTATAAAATTCCTCCTCTAATTTCTAATATTCTCCACTATAGGAATTCATCCCTTCTTCTACTTTCGTCTCAACCCTCATTACCTAGATTCCCTGAGGATCGATGATAACATGCATTTATAACCTGAATTCTTACCCTAATTAACTCATATTCATGCTTATTTTATGTGAATACGATGCATGTTATCATACTTTTTAGGAATTTTCTCCATTGGCATGTCATTTCACTAAAGTTGATATTTATGCATAAATTAGGGATAATTTCATGTTTAATAGATGATTAATCTTTTGTTTAAATTAATAGAAGTTAATCTCAGTTATTAAATGAGTTTTGACTTTAGTAAATGTTTGGAAGGATGATTTTAAGATGAATTTATGATTTAGAATGTTTAATTAGAACTTATTTAATGAAATTTTAATTCATCTTTATTTTCCTTCTTGAAAACATATTTTAAATGACATGATATGAAAAGAAAAGAATTTGTGATCCAATGGAGAAAATTTGGATTAAAAAGGAGTTGTATTTTGAGAAATATGAATTTCTGAATTTTTATACTATTTTTTCCGATTTTTATTTGAATTTTAATTGATTTTTTAAGGAATTTCTTAGTTAAAATCGCGAAAAAAGGGGAGAAATTACCTGCAGCTGACGTGGCGAGCGCCGGTTGACGTGGCGAGCGGGCCCAGGCGGGGCTGACGTGGCGAGCAGGCCCACGTGGCGCGCGGGTCCACCGCGCCGTTACGACGTGGCGCTGAGGCCACGTGGCAGGACGCGTGTGGCCCGCACGTGACGCGTGGCGGACACGTGTACTGGATATAGAGGAGAAATAAGGCGACGTGGACAAGCGACAAGCGTCTGATCGGATCAAAGCGGCCGAGATCGCGTGGACCAGAGTCCACGCGATCATCAATCAAGCACGTGGCTATATTCATCTTAAGTGACCCGCTCGATGGATGACAAGTGGCAGAGCGAGGAAGCTTGGATCGCGATCGGATGGCCTAAAATTTTCGCGATCGGGCGAACGATCGCGATCACCTGATCGTCATCGGACGGTCGCAATCGTTCGCGATTTTTGGTGCGTCCGATCTCCATCACGCGGATGCCTGATCTTCATCAAGAGTGGATCACGATCGGACGGCTGGCGGAGAACTCGAATCGTGATCAAGGCGCACGGGATCAGCTAATCGTGATCGCTCATCTAAACGGGAGTTCATCGGACGGTGGATGAAGCCTTACGAAGAACCACGATCGCGCGGCGATCGTGGCTCGATCGCGCGGCGATCGTGGCTCGATCGCGCGGCGATCGTGGCTTATTCATCGCCAGATCGGGAACCACGGCGTCGCAACGTGAAAATGCCCCCACGACGCCATCGACCCATGCCCACGATCCTATCAATGGCTCAAAAATCGGGCGGGATGATCAACATCAAACTTTGACATCAAACTTTGAGAAATCGCCGCGATCGGGGCTGATTCAGCAGAAAAATTGAAGCCACGACGCCTCAAATTGATGGCCCACGATCGCGCGCGATCGTGGCCATCGATTCCGCTCCACGACCACGTCAATCGGCCGGAAATTTCGGGCCTAATTTTCTCTTTAAAACCATGTATTCTCCCCTCTTTTGTTCTTCAACTTTTGAGCGACTCGTGAAGAAATTAAGCGAGTTTCGAGGAAGATCTCTAGTTCATCGTGTTCCCCCCGCGTTTAGACTCGATTGCGAAGCAATTGGAGCGGGATTGATCACGAATTTGTCCTTGATTTCATCGAATTTTCCCCTTGAATTCCGAACGTCCACGAGGAAGAATCTGAGCAAATTTGCTTCAATCCACGAGAATTGGAGCCCCATCCTTGCGGCAATCGGGTTAGTAGTGAGATTCGATCGATTATCAGGAGGTAATTTGAGTTTTTATTAGATTTAGAAGTTTAATTTTGCAAATTAGTTCATAGTGTTCTTCATTTTCCCCAAATTTTGATCTGAAAAGTCGCTGATTTTGAAAATAGGATATCTCTCTGATTATAATTCCAAATCACTCGATTTTGGTTTCATTGGATTCCTCTTTTCATCAGCTTTTCGTGGATAGCAATTCATCAAATTCCGAGTTCATTTGACCCTTCAATTTAACGTTTGACCACGGACTGTTCATCTTTCATCAGAAGTCAAACCTTGACTTTCGGGGTCAATTACTTTTTATTGACAAATCAGAATTTGATAATTTTGATCTTGTTGGATTCCTCTGTTTCTTAGATTTCTATTGACATATAAATTGCAAGATTTGGATTTCATTTGGGCATTCAATTTGAAGATTTCCTCTGAGGTGTTCATTTCGGGGATTTTCTGATCATTGATTTTCAATCATTCATAATAAATCCATTTCTTATCCAAATATTACGAAATATATATCAATAAATTCCATTTTCTCTCTAGTTTCCAAATATCTAATTTTCGTAATCTTCTGACTCTGTTTGATTCTCTGATTTTGCAGAACACCTACTGGTTGTCAAAGTCAACGCTTTGACTTTGACTTTTGACTTTTCTCTGTCACATCCGAGATTTCAAATCTTAAAACTTCTTATTTACCTTATTTATATCATTCCCATATCTTAAATTTTATATTCTCTTATTTAAAACTCCTTTTAAACCTAAGTTTGACCAAGTCAACTCTGCGATTAAAGTCAACCCTGCTCTCTGTGGATCGACCCGATACTTACCCAGTACTTGATTATTATATCTTGTCTTTGTGAGTTCGGTTTTATAAATTTTGTTTGACCATCGTCTTTATGTTTTAATGACGCACAAAAACGACTCGTCAATCGACCCTTGCTTACTATTGTCCTAAGTGAGGTATTATAAATGTATTGCATGAATTAGAACACGCAACAACAATATAATCAAACCGAGTTTTAGTTCATCAATTGGCGCCGTTGCCGGGGAATCAAGGTGACATTGAGGTTAGTGACTTCTCTTTTCTTTCTTTTCGAATATTTTCTCATCATCTCATTATAAGATTATTATAGTGAGAAAATAGGAGATAAGAGATACAATCTGTAGGAGATCTGAATTCAGTATATGCAAGGAACTAGATCAAGGAAACCTAAGTTGATTGATCTCAACTCAATAGGAAGATCTTCGAATTCTGAGGAGAGTAATAGCCAAGTTGAGGAAGTCTTTGAGGAAATGGATCAAAATCAGAACCAAGAGAATCGAAATGATAATCAGAGGGAAGAAAGAAAGAAATACAAAGAACATTATACTCCTTAAGGAAGCGATGGCTTCACTAACATCACGACGAATTTGGGAAATAATGTCAACTTCAAAATAGATGTTTCTTTCTTAAATGCCCTACCTTCATATCATGGCCTTCCTCATGAGAATCCTTATACCTTTTTAGAAGAATTGATAGGTAGATGCTCTCTTTACCATATTCTGGGAGTTTCTCAAGATGTATTGAAGATGAGAATCTTTCCCGAAACTTTGAGAGATAGAGCTAGAGAGTGGTATAGGAATTTATGCAGGAAATTCGAGAGTTGGAATGAAATAGAGGAGTGTTTTATGAAGAAATTCTATACTCCAGGTAGAACTAACCAAGTGAGACAAGAGATACAAGGATTTAAACAAGGGGATTATGAATCGTTTTGTGATGCATGGGAGAGGTTTAGATCTTCAGCTAGGAAATGTCCTCATCATGGATTTAGTACTTGGCATTTGATGAATATCTTCTATAATGGATTAAATGAGAATTCTAGGAATAGAGTAGATTATTCATGTGGAGGATCGATCATGGAAAAATATGATGATGAAATTGAAGAGATCATGGAGAAAATAGCTGAAACCGATAGTCATCGTTTGAGCCTAAATCATAATGGTAGGAATGTAGAACCCAAGAGAGGTGGAGTGATTGATGTTCATGGTAAAGAAGTGGAAATCATGATAGAAAGGAATGAGCATAGGATAGGGAAAATAGAAACTAATATTGAAAAATTAACCAACCTAATGGAAAAATTTGTGACTCATACTAATGTGTCCAAGGTGCAAGAAATTCCTTGTTCTTTCTGTTTGAGCAGGGATCATCATGACGGAGAATGCGCAGCGAGGGAAGAAGTCAATGCCATGAACTATGTACACCCATACAAGCCATGGAATGCACGTGGGAATGAGAACTACAAGGATCACCGGACACCCTACCCACCTAAACCCTATTCACCTCCGTATAACCAGCCACCTAGACAAATTAATGAGTCCAATGTGACTGATTTTCAAGTGATGAAGGCGATGATGGAGCAGTTAATGAAAAGCGTCCATGGAATGAGTGAGCAGTTCAACCTCGTGACAAATCGGATGGACCGGATGGAGGAACATGTTCGCCCACCCACGACAGTCATGGAGAATACTAGAGGTAAAGAAAAAGAAATGGGCTACAACAAAGGTCAATTTCCAACTCAACCTTCCATTAATCCTAGAAATATATCCTCTATTGAATCGCAAGAGTTTTCTCTTTCCCAAAATTCATTAGATAGTTCACCTCAAGACCCTTGTTATAGTGTTCATGCAATTACAAGACTAAGGAGTGGAAAGATATTAGAGGCTCCTATTGAGTGTGATTTAGAAGATAAGAAAAAGGAAATTGAGGAAGAAAATGAAGAAAGTGAGCCTTTAGGGAAAGATATAAACCCCGCTGCCTATCAGCCACCTATACCCTTTCCCGAAGCTTTGAAATCTTCAAAACCTCACAGTGAAGCAAATAGACTCATAGAATCATTTAAGGAAGCTAACATAACCATACCCTTAGAGGAAGCCATTAGGTACATACCAACATTCTCTAAGTATGTCAAGGAATTATGTACACCTCAAAGGAGAACCAATCGGATCAAGCTTCCCGAGAGCGTTAGTTCTATAATTCTAAATAAATTACCGGTGAAGAGGAAAGATCCGGGGCCACCATTAATTACATGTGATATTGGGGGAACACAATTTTCACGGTCTTTGTTAGATTAAGGAGCGAGTGTCAACCTTATCCCTAAAGCTCTATATGATAAATATAAGTTTGTTGAGATGCAACCTATTATTGTAGAGCTTCAATTAGCTGATGGTTCTATTAAGAAGCCAAATGGGGAGCTAATTAATGTGATGGTTAGGGTAGAGGAATGTGTCTTCCCCGCTGATTTCATCGTTGCTGAAATAGAAGTACCCGATAATCTCACTAGGGCACCTATTATCTTGGGTAGACCGTTCTTAGCTACAGCCCGAGCCATAACTGATTGGGAAAAGGGAAAACCATTCTTAGAGTAGGAGAAGAAAGTGTAGAGCTAAACATCTCTAGATTGATGAAGTACCATAATAGTAGTCATGAGGATATGGGAGCCTTGGATTTATTAGAGGATGAGTTCGATTTTAGAGAGGATATCCTCGAAATTTGTGGATTAGACCTAGTAAATGAATCTCTAGATGCTAAAGATCCATTTGAGGTAGAGCTTAAGCCACTGCCATCCACCCTAAAATATATTTTTTTAGGCCCTAGAAACACGTTACCCGTCATAATCTCCTCTTCCTTAACGAGTAGTCAAGAAGAAGACCTAACGTGGGTATTGAAAGAGTATAGAGCAGCAATAGGTTGGTCATTTGATGATATAAAAGGAGTGCCTTCCAGCATATGTGAACATCGAATCTTTATTGAGGAAGGATCTAGACCTACTAGGGAACCTCAAAGGCGATTGAACCCAAACATGATAGAAGTATTGAAAGGGGAAATTCTTAAATGGCTTAAGGGAGATGTAATCTATGCTATTTCAGATAGTTCTTGGGTAAGCCCAGTGCATATGGTCCCTAAAAAATCAAGAGTAACAGTAGAAAAGAATGAAAAAGGGGAAGAGGTACAAACTAGGTTAGTTACTAGTTGGCGAGTATGTATAGATTATCGAAAACTAAACCTTGTGACCAAAAAATACCACTATCCCTTACCTTTTATAGACCAAATTTTGGAGAAACTTGCTGGTCAAAATTACTTTTGCTTCCTTGATGGTTATTCGGGTTACAATCAAATCAATATTCACAAGGACGATCAAGAAAAAACCACTTTCACTTGTCCTTTAGGTACATATGCCTTTCGACGGATGCCCTTCGGACTTTGTAATGCACCGGCTACATTTCAAAGATGTATGAATGCTTTGTTTGCAGACCTAACTGAGGATGGATTGGAGATCTTCATGGATGATTTTTCCGTTTTTGGAACAACTTTTGAATCTTGTTTGCAGAAATTAATAGAAATATTTAAAATTTGCATCCAAAATAATCTTGTGCTAAGTTGGGAAAAATCTCATTTTATGGTGCAGGAATGGATAGTTTTGGGACATCAAGTGAGCAAGCATGGGTTGGAGGTAGACAAGGCCAAAGTCGAAGTGATCAAGCGTCTTCCTCCACCCAACGACCTAAAGAAACTTAGAGGGTTTCTCGGCCATGCGGGCTTCTATAGGAGATTTATAAAAGATTTTGCTAGGATTGCTAAACCATTAACTAATCTCCTATCTAAAGACGCAGATTTTGTTATTAGTGATGATGCTCTTCTTGCTTTTGATGAGATTAAGGATGCTCTCATTAAAGCTCCCGTTTTGCAGGCACCTAATTGGAGCCTTCCTTTTGAGCTAATGTGTGATGCATCCGACTTCGCGGTAGGAGCAGTTTTGGGGCAACGCGTCGATAAGAAGCGGGTGGCCATCTATTATGCTACTAAGACCTTAGTGGATGCTCAGGTAAATTATTCTACTACTGAAAAGGAATTACTAGCTATAGTATTTGCTTTAGAAAAATTTAGATCCTATTTGTTAGGTAGTAAAGTCATTGTATATACCGATCATTCCGCTTTGAAATTTCTCTTTAAAAAGAAAGAAGCTAAACCTAGGTTGGTTAGGTGGATTTTATTGCTGCAAGAGTTTGATATTGAGATCAAGGATAAGAAAGGGAATGAAAATGTAGTTACTGATCACTTATCTAGGCTGATCATAGATTACCATTCCCCTTCTCCAATTAGAGATACTTTTCCCGATGAACACATACTAGCAGTCCAAGTTAGGTCAATGCCATGGTATGCACACATAGTTAATTATCTAGCCACCGGTAAAATACCCATAGACTGGGATTACAATGAAAGGAAGATATTTTTTAAATTGTTACCACATTACTATTGGGAGGAGCCTGAATTGTTCATCTTTGTTTGAGACCAAATATTTAGAAGATGTATCCCCGAGGAAGAGCAACTAGAAATTCTTAAGGCATGTCATTCATCATCTTATGGAGGTCATTATTCATCTAAGATTGCAGCATCTAAAGTCTTGAAAAGTGGGTTTTATTGGCCAAATTTATTTAGAGATGCCCATGATTTTTATTTGAAATGCTTAGAGTGCCAAGCCTCCATCAATATTGACAAAAGGGATCACATGCCCCTTAAGCCTATTATAGAAGTGGAAATATTTGATCTTTGGGGAATTGATTTTATGGGTCCCTTTCTTAATTATGATGGGTATGAATATATTTTGATGGCAGTAGATTATGTATCTCGATGGGTAGAAGCAATTCCTACACAAACTAGTGAGGGAAGAGTAGTCATTAGATTCCTTGAGCAGAATATCTTTTGTAGATATGGATGCCCTCGAGCCATAATTAGTGATGGGGGAGCTCATTTTAATAATTATCATTTTAGGAATTTGCTCAAGAGATATGGAGTGCAGCATAGAATGACCACCCCTTATCATCCTCAATCCAATGGGCAAGTAGAGAATTGTAATAGAGAAGTCAAGAAGATCTTAAAGAAGATTTGTAAGTTCGATGGAAAAGATTGGTCAAGGAAATTTTTTGATGCATTATGGGCTTATAGAACAGCATATAAAACCCCTTTAGGAATGTCCCCATTCCGATTGGTTTTTGGTAAAGCATGCCATCTTCCCGTAGAACTAGAGCATAAGGCATATTGGGCCACTCGACAATTAAACTTGTCTATGGATGAAGCCGGAAAGAAAAGAATTCTCGATTTGCATGAACTCGTTAAGATTAGAAATGAAGCTTATGAGAATTCAAACATTTACAAAGCAAAAATGAAAGCCTTCCATGATAAACATTTAAGGCGGAGAGAATTTCATGTCAATCAAAAAGTATGGCTCTATAATTCTAGACTTAGACTCTTTCCCAGTAAACTCAAATCACGGTGGGATGGTCCTTACATCGTGGTTAAAATTTCTGATTGTGGTGCTGTTTTACTTTGTGATCCAAAGACAGGTCAGCAATTCAAGGTGAACGGGCAAAGGCTGAAGCCATATTTGGAGAACGAAGCATTGCAACCTCCGGTGGAGATTGGTCTTAAGGAACCGGGTCATAGAGTAGATGATCCGATGTAGTCCACTCCTCTAACCAATTAGCTTTCTTTTAATTTCTTTTCTTTTACCTTCTTTCTTACTTTTATGCATTTTGCACACAAAAAAAAAAGAAAAAAGAAGAAGAAGAAGGACGAATTATTATCTAGTTTCAACTCTGTCGTTGTGTATGATCAGAACATTTTCTTGTGTTTCTTGTAGGTGAAAGGAATCTGTAACTAGAGCCATGGGAAGAAGTATAGTATGCACCGGCTTGTCTACCCTTCAAACGGGTTCACGCGCCAAAATCTTCAGTAGCGGTTTGCAAATTTTCTTCCTTAAATATTTCTGTTTTCTTTCATGCACTGAGGGCCATGCATATGCAATTGAGGGGGGGCACATTTTCTTCTGATTTTTTAGAAAATTTTGCTGTTTCTTTTATGCATGATGCTGAAATGGGGGAATACTCATCAAGAAAACACTCACATGCTAATCAACCAAACTTAAGTAGCCTTCCACTTTGAGACCTTGGAACAAGGGTGGGTAGGTAGAGCTTTGGAGATTATCGAGAGAATTGGAGAGAAATCCAAGCCATTGGGGGGCGAGTAACCTCTCTAGGAAGGATCTAACGGGTGCAAAAGATGAGACAAGGTGCTATGATGTGAATTGATTAGTTTTGATTGAGAGAGAATAGGACTTCCTTCCCGTATTCCACTCAAGTCGATCCTACTTAGTTTAGGGTTTCCCTTGTTATTTTCTTCTTTCAAAGAGTGTGATATTCGTGGCATAGAAACCGTAAAATTTTCCTTGGTCCACATCCATTTTGTCCATGATCATCCTCGTTCACCTTCATTCATGATGGCACTTCTCTCCAAACACCTCCACTTACCATTATCATTACATCCCACCCATTCTCTTCCCTTTCCTTATAAAACAATTTTGGGAAAGGCTCTTCTGCATTCCTCCATCCTCTGCACCTTTTTCGTCATTTCTCTTCTTGTCTACATTGTATTTCAGAGAGAGAGTATGTGGGTAAACACTTCGCTTCATCCTCTGCACCCCTCTATTCACTGTCTTGAGTCTTTCATGTTCCTTCTCCGCAAGTTATCTGTTAAATGTCATAATTCTCCCACTTTTCCTTCTATCATCTCTTCTTGACTTTTCATCACATCATTTGCTCCACTGAGTAATAGTTGCCTTGTGATGTATTCAAGTTTACAAAGTGTTTAAAGATTCTGTCATACAGAATCAGTGATGTATTTGTTTCGCAATTTTGAAAAATCATCGGGATGATTCACTCGTGTTCCGATGTCCTCCATCATTTGTTCTTAATGGCGTCACTATGAACAAGTCCTTCCACCATCTTTCTCTTTCTATTTCACTGTTAGTGTCATGATCATTTTGAAGTGTTTCCCACATATTTTCCTTTAGAAAAAAAAAGAAAGAAAGAAGAAGGAATGTTCTTTACTATCATCATTTCTACTCCATCACCACACTTCCCATTCAAGTCTCCCACCTTTCTATCCGTTCACTCATTTCATCTTTCTACCCATTCATCTTCATCATAATCGTCTTCATCGATTAATAGCCTCACACCACCATCTCCTCTCTTACACTCCTGCCACTAATCACCTCTCCGAGAGGATTGCCATCTTGATTGAAGTTTATCCTTGTGCTGCACATTATTCACTTTTCATCTCATATCCATCTTTGTGCACTTTTCTATGCTATTTCCTTCACGACACTCTTCCTAGGGAGAGAAGAAAAGGGGAGCTCTAATGCTAGGTAGCTAGACTAGGACAGAGGGAAGAGTGAGAGATGATATGAGGAGGGGGTAAGGAACATTCCTTAGATTGAGTGTGAGCATCATTCATGTCATAGCACAAGCTCTAGGTCTTTTTCGCACCAAACACGTAGGGGACCTAGTGGGGGTGACTCCATTCCGATGGCTCTGTCATAAATGATTTGATTTGGTATTCTTGCCCCTACCTATTCTTGCCCAAGGTTGGAAAGTGGAAGGATTACATAAGTGTCATCAGAATAAGCAATGCTAAGGAACTAGCATTGAGTAAAGTGGGGGGTGTTTGATAACACATAAATCTATGACCTTTAACTCTGAATTTTCATGAACATTTGGCTTAAAAGGAATATATTTATGTGTTATTATGATTAAATTGCTTAATTTTGCTTCATTATGCTTTTATGGTATTTCCTGGATTTTATAATATTTAAATATCTCTCTCAGATTATCAACTGACAAGGAAATGAATTTTGAAAGCAAAATATATATATTTTAGAATTTTAGAATTGATTTAAATGAATTTTAGGGCATCTTGAGGGCATATGTTTAATTAATCTAATCATTTTTTGCCTATTTATGAGCGTTAGGGGCATATCTACAATTCTCGGAACTACAAGGTAAGTCAGAAAGAAGCTACCAGATCGCGACACGTGTCGCAATCTGGAAGCAACGGTTTTAATTCAGTTTTACTATTATTTTATTACTATTATGATTGTTTAGTGTATTTTGTCGTTTACTAACCTGCAGATGACGTGGACGACGGCAATCATTTTTGACAATAATGAGGAATGAGAGAGCGACGTGGCGCTCTCTCATTCGCCGCAAAAGAGAATCTGCAGCGAGTTAATCGCCGCAGGTCCTCTTCTTCTTCTTTTTTTGTCATTTAGCCCTGCGCCTTTGTCGTTTTGCCGATTCCGTTTTGTCGTTTTGTCGAATCGAAGCTTATATTAAATTATATTTTATTTCATCGTTACGGAATTCGCTGTTTTGTCGTTTCTTGTCGCGATTTCGTCGTTTTCTCTAATTAAAATACTAATTTAAATTCATACTTACTTGCGCAGGTGAGGCGGAAGACGCGCGTCGTCTTCTTTGACCGCGAAGCGAGAATAAGAGAGCAACGTGGCGCTCTCTTATTCGCGCGAAGAAGAAACACTTGCTTACCTATTATTTTGTCATTTAGTCACTTACCTGCGCAGGTGACATGGCGAGCATCTGACGGTCAGCTTCCAGTCGACGTGGCACGATCGCATGGGCTCATCGGTTAGTGACTATATTAAGAAGATCAGACCATCAGATCGACGACTAGGAATGCTCCAACTTGGAAGGCTGATATCTTCTGATCCAGCCGTCCGATTGAGCTGAATTTTTGGTGGGATACCAACCTCGCCGTGCTCTTTCCATCTGCATGGTCGGATTTTCTTTTGGACTCCTGGAAACACCGGGAATTGATCTCATCTGTCAGATTGCTGGAAACCCTCACTCCTAAAAGCACTCCTCCTTCCATTCCAAAATTCTTGTCTTTTGGCTCTCTCTTGACACCAGGTCACCAGCAGGAAAGGGGGAGAAGCTTAGGCCCAAGCTAGGCATCATCGGATGCTCGAGTTTGTTATTGAGAAGGAGAAGAAGAGGAGATCGATGTCGTAGCGAATCAAGCATCACCCGGCCTAGGATTGGCACCAACACGGGGTTTGTGGGAAGATTTTGAGGAGGGATTCTCTTGTAAGCCTTTTCCATGGATAATGTAGGATCTTTTCTTCTATTTTAATCGTAGGTTATTGCATTTGTTTCCACAAATCATACCCAAACCATCTCATTTATCTCTATACTATTTCACCTCTCTATTCTCCCCTTCACTTCTCTTTTCTCCACCTTCAATCAATCTCTACCCTTCTAAATCTCATCTCTTCTCCTCTAATTAGAACTACAGAAACATAATCTACCCAATTATACCCATTATCTCTATAAAATTCCTCCTCTAATTTCTAATATTCTCCACTATAGGAATTCATCCCTTCTTCTACTTTTGTCTCAACCCTCATTACCTAGATTCCCTGAGGATCGACCCTTGCTTACTACTGTCCTAAGTGAGGTATTATAAATGTATTGCATGAATTAGAACACACAACAACGATATAATCAAACCGAGTTTTAGTTCATCAGGTAGTGCGTTTGTTGTTTGGTTCCCTTCTTGAGGGTGGTAGACAATGGCTTAGATCTGCCTAGGTATTCTTAAGTAGCCAATGAAGACAAGAACTTGAACGTAATACCTCAACAACACAAGCGAATTAGATTCTTGGACAATACCATTGAGGTCCCCCTCTTCATAGAGGAGCAAGCCATCCCATATGGCCATAGCCTCCAATGTAGTGTTAGCCTGAACATCATAGAAGTAGGAGAAGGTCTATGAGGTCACTAATAAAGTGTCATATGTTCATTTTCGTCATTATCAATAAATTCTAATGCATAATTACCATGAACTTATTGCACATATCATTGATTTCTATTACTTTTACTCTCATTCACCCATTTTTACATAAATTAGCATTAAATTGATAAAATTTTGATCTAACTCGCTTACTCTCTCGGTTAGTGACCTCACTTTGTTGCCATCTTTCAGTATGCTCCCACTCATCTCGACTCCCATGGGTTGACTTCTAGAGCTCCACCCACTGCTCCCTACTCCCCTTTAGGCGAACTTGCCTCTCTAAAGTCTTTGAGCCCCGTCATTGATCCATGCACGCTTCAAGTAGGTCGCTTTCCTCGAACTCACGTGATCTTGCAAGGTGAAGAAAAAATATGCATCGAGTTGACTTTTTAGTCAACTCCCTAGACTCATCCCATCTAGCTACAATTCCATAGGAGTCTCCCCCTTACCCTCATAGGTAAGTACGAAAGTCAACAGGGTGTATTCGGGTGTTCCTAGTTTCTTACTAAGACATGAAAAAAGGCTTCTCAATGGTGTAATGACTAGCTAAATCAATATTGATTAGAGCCAAGATTCTAATAATGATCCACTCAAGAATAAACTTCAAAATGTGCTCTTTAGGAAGAGTCCAAAATCAGTTTTGTAGAACTCAAAAATAAAATTTAGATGAACTTAAAAACACATTTTAAACAAACACAACAAATCTTAAATGCAACTAGAAAATAAATATTTTTTTGACCCAATCCTCGGCGCCATCTCACAATTAATGGAACAAATGACACGGATGAACTCACGCGTGGACGAAATTCAGGACTTTGTCAAGACGAACGTTCAACTGATGACTGACAAAAAGGGTAAACAGGTAACTTTTACTGACCAATTATCCTCGCAGGCCACAGCTAACACAAGGAATCAAGGGGTCTCGTCAAGCCAGACACATAATATTAACCATGTACATGTCGACGAGAAAGCTGTGGAAACGGCGTTAGAAATATCGAGCCTTCGGAGTGGCAAAAACCTACCGGATCCATACAAGGATCATCCTATCCACCAAGGCCCGATGGAAGAAGAAGAAGCACCAATTATCGCCGAGCAAGACAGTTCCGAGGATGAGGAAGAACAGGCTATGACAGAACCTAACCCCGACAATTACAAGCCCCATGTGCCTTATCCTCAAGCCCTAAAACGCCTTCAAGCCAAGAATAGTGAAACTGATGACCATCTACTAGACGCCTTGAAAAAGGTTATCATCACCATTCCACTGATAGATGCCATCAAGCATATCCCTTCCTATGTCAAATTTCTCAAAGGTATATGCACTCCCCATAAAAACCCTAAAAGGATCCAACTTAGTGAGACGGTGAGTTCCATCATGATGAATGCCTTATCGATTAAAAAGAGATATCCGGGAGCACCCATGATCACGAGTGAGATAGGAGGAATGTCCTTCACTAGATCCCTACTAGATACAGAAGCTAGTATTAACATCCTCCCTAAAGTCGTATTCGACCGTCATCATGTAGGGGAACTACAACCTTTCTTAGTAGAGCTATGCTTAGCCGATGGATCATTTAGGAAACCCCATGGACTAGTAGATGACGTCATCATTAGAATAGAAGATTTTTATTTCGCGGTAGACTTCCTAGTCGTTGACATGAAAATAACCAAGGAGCTGAGCCAAGCCCCGATCATCTTAGGACGACCCTTCCTAGCTACCGCGAAAGCCGTTACTGACTGGGGAAAAGGAGAAGTTATTCTCAAGGTGGGAGAGCACACTGATAACACGCAATCTTAACATGATAAAACATGATTATTAATGCAATTTAAGGCATAAAACATTACAGTTATGTGCATGTTATCATACTTTGAGTGCATTTCTATCATTCTATACAATTTTATGTTATAATCTCAAAATGCATTAATGTAGGGTTAATTATGATGAATTAAAGATTAAAGATTTTATAACCCATCTTTACTTGAGATTATAAGTGTTTTTAAAGTTAAATAATAAGAGAAATCATTTTTATAAACATTCATTTAATTTTCTAAAGTTAAAATCTTACAGAAATGAATGTATTTTTGAAATAAGAATTAAATCTCTTGTTATTTAAATAATTTGAATTTTTAGAATGATAGATAATTAAATTTCAGATCAAATGAAAGAAATTTGGATTAATTTGGAGTTGTATTATGAAAGATATGATTTTTACAATTTTTAGGGATTTTTTCTAGATTTTTCCGATTTATTTTCTATTTAAAAACGTTTAAAATAAATAAATAAAAATTGCAAAAAGCGCGCGGGTCCCACACGGGTGCGACGTGGCACGCAAGGCCACGTGGCAGAGCCACGCGGACCCGCGCGGCGCCTATGTGGCGCATTTTATATATCTATAATATATTTATTACTACTATATAGTATAAATGGGTTTTCAGCCTTCCGTAGTCCAGAAGGGTATTCAACCCATAAGATCGTCGGGTCTTATAAACCCGACGATTCCCTTTCTTTTATTCCGTGTGGGACTAATCCACACTGCTTTTATAATGTAGGTGATGTGGCGCGACGAGGAGCGACAGATCAAACGGGCGATCGATCAACGCGCGTCGATCGCATGCGCCGTGGACCACCGACGATCAATCAAGCACGTGCTATTTATAAGAGTTATAACGGTCAGATCTTCTGCGACGTGGCGGCATCACACGCATCGATCACGTGGTGCACGGACCACTGATCGCGATCAAAGACACGTGCGCAAATCTTAGGCGTTATAACGGTCCAGATCGGACCGTGGTGGGAGCATCCAGATCGTCGGATCGCGATCCAAGGGGCTAAATCGGAGTGGTTTTTTAAAAGCGTTTCATCAGATCATCCAGGCCGTTCATCTTCAATCCGACGATTGCGACTTAATTGAAACGGTCCATGATGGACCGTTTCATCGTAACCGTCGATCGAAACGATCGGACGGTTACACCCAAATTTCCTTTAAATAGACTTGTTCTTCGTCGATGTATGTATTCGAGTTGGATTTAAATCAAATTGACTTGTCTAGACACCGATCCTCTCGTTTCTCTTGATTCCATCCTCTCCCTCTCTCAATTCCGCATCCACAGAGGGGTTGAAATCAAGATTTGGTGGAAAATGAAAGAGAAATTGCAGCTTGAAGCTCGTCGTGACGTTCTTGGCGTTTTCGGTGATTAATCGGCTTAATCACCTCGTTTCGATCGCTAAACGGGTTTAGTGGAAGCGGTTTTTCCTAGATTATCTTCCTATTATCTTTAATTTTCGTTTAGATTAGGTTTTAGATTTCAATATCGTAAATTTTCATTGTAAATCACGATTTTAACGTCCGAAAATTTCTCTCCACTTCAAATTTTGATTTCTCCGCGAAATCAAGTCCAAATTCGATGATTCTTGATTATGTGGAATCGATTGAAGTCTTCTTTCTAAAAACACCATTTTCCCTAATTTCTCATTTCAATTCATCGTCCAATTTGACCAAATTCCAAAAGATATCTCAAAAATACCTAAATTCCCTGTGGATTCGACCCTTATTTACCATTATACCCCTCAATTCACTCTTAATTCCCCAAATTGGTAAGTTCGGTTTAATTTTTGACACGAGACCATGTGAAATCAATGACCTCGCAGTCTCGTATCGTCACACACCGTGAAGGTCGACATCAACAAGCTTATGAAATACCCTTTACAAGCTTCCGATGACTTGGGCGCCATCGACTTCGCCGACGATCAAGATATTGACGCCTGTGTTGAAGAAGTAATGATGATCGACGAGGAAGCAAGATTTGAGGAGCTACCTATGGACGAGCCTTCCTTGGAGCTCAGGACTCTCCCATCTACACTCAAATACGCCTTCATTGATGAGGAGAAAGCAAAGACAGTAATTATTTCATCCAAGCTGGATATGAAGCAGGAGGAACAATTACTGGAAGTACTAAGGCAAAATGAAGAAGCAATCGGATGGACCCTCACGGACCTAAAAGGGTTGGACCCTCCACTATCCACTCATCGCATCTTCCTAGAGGATGAGTCGAGACCCGTCAAGGAAGCCCAGAGACGACTCAACCCGAAGGTATGGGAGGCCGTAAAAGAAGAAATTCTTAAATGGCTAAACGCAGAAATTATCTATCTCATATCCGATAGCCAATGGGTGAGTCCGGTACACGTTGTTTCGAAGAAAGCCCGAGTAACGGTCACGACGAACGAGAAGGGCGAGGAAATCCAGAACACCCCTTCGATGAAGTGAAGAGTCTGCATCGACTACCGAAAGTTGAACTCCGCAACCAAGAAGGACCACTTCCCTCTCCCATTCATCGACCAAATCTTGAACCGACTGGCAGGATCAAGTTACTTCTGCTCGTAATCTTGGGTCAATGGAAGCGGTTTTTACTATTCTTTCATCTATACATGTTTAATTTCAGTTTAGATTAGGAATTTTAAGTTAATTTCATTTCAATTTCGGTATTTTCGTGATTTTCAGTTTCGGAAAAATCATCCCACTTCGATCTTCAATTTCTCTGCGAAATCAAAGTCAAATTCGATGATTTTTGATTCCGTGGAATTGTCTTGAAGTTCTCTTTCATAACTACCATTTTCTCCAATTTCTATCATCAATTCATCGTCCGATTTGATCAAAATTCAAAGAGATCTCCATCAATTTCCTTAATTTCTTGTGGATTCGACCCTTATTTACCATTATACCCCTCAATTCGAGATATTTTCATCAAATTGGTAAGTTTGGACTTTGTTTTGACACGAGACCATGTGCAATTGACGACCTTGCGGTCTCCTCTCGTCACTAGCCAGAAGGAAAGAAAGCAATGATGGATCATTCATCATGTGTTGAACATCATTCTCCGTGAGTTTCTTCCCTCTTCTGTTTATTCTTCGTGTTGGATGTGAGACGCCAAGTCCGGGCGAAATATACGGCTCTCGAAGGTATGTTTTGATTAGGGAGCATCACTAGATTGTATTTTCATCACAAATATTTAGACTAGGATCATCTTCTATCCATTTCTTTTATTTTTCTCATCTGTTTATCAGCATTTTCTCATTTTAAAACCCTAAAAATCACTTTCCCACCATCAATCAAAGGTTTCCAATCTCTAAAAAGAGTTTGGAAGCACTTGTTCGGTTCATTTCATCTCCACGCACACTTTCTTCCTTTCACCGATCATTTCTGCTTTCCAAATCTAAAAATACTAAAAATATCTTATGATTTCAATCTTTTAACCTTCCTCCTTGTGGATTTGACCTCGACTTGCTACTGTTCTAATTTAAAAATCAGATTTTTAAGAGTTGAGTATAAATATGTTTGATACGTAAAATCGTGCATTCAACGACCGTGTTTTTACACGTATCAGTGATTGGGTAGAAAAAATAAAGGATTTTTAACCTTTTTTCTTTTTATGTCAACTAATTGATTACCTCGATTTCAAGGTATTTTTAATTTTTATTTTGAATCGATTTCATGAAACAATAATTATAATTCCTCACTTTGTATAATGGTAAAGTAAGGATCGAATCCTCAATGAGCGTAGAAAATGAGATTAATGCTTTAAGGGACTAGAGATACTATTCAAGGGAAAAACAATAGTAGAAGGGATTTTGGCGAAATATAGAAGACCAAAGAAATGGAATATGGTATGAGTGAAATTTTAAATCAATATATATATATATATATAGATATTGAGAGAAGTGATGAGAAAAAGACTGGTAATGCTAGGATGGAATGGAAAGATGAGAATGATGGAATGGAAGATGATGGAAGAAAGAATTTATTTTCAAACGGTATCAGATGCTTTTGCTATTGTTGTCAAAATTCCATTTTCATGGTGATTAGTATCTTGATGGAGAATTATCTCAATACAAGGACATAAGGGTTCCAAGTGAACCTAGATATGAATTAAGAAAGAGAAATCATTCTCAAAAGTAACAAAATATCATAGTCCTCCTTATTCACAAGTTTGAGAAATTATCCATTCATGAAAGGAATGAAGAAGACCTCTCCAAGAAATTGAAAGAGAGTGTAGATTCAAAGGGAATTATCTTCCCTCCTTTTCCCATCTTACCCTGATCTAAAGATTGACTTGGTCATATGAAGTTAAGCCTTATTCCCTAGAATACCTAGAACTCCATCTTTGGACCAAGTCAACCACCTCTCACCTTGATATAGGTTCCTCATCATCCAAATTATACTCACTATATCATAGGTACCTTGTATAAATAAAAGATCTCAAAATATTAGGTAACATCTTTGTTTTATTAAGCCCATCTCTCCTTGAATCCCACCCATAGTTAGAACTATAGGAGAGATCTATATATTATCATTTATGGAAGAAAATATCCTCAGACTCTACTTCAAGAATAAAAGCTCCAGCATGATTAAACCCATGCAATTATGACTATTTTCCAGCATGGAGAAGTTTTATAACATGATGTGCAGCTCCAATTGAGGAAAGAAGCCTCGTTATCAAGCCATAACCACCTCTCATCTAAGCGATATCGTCACGGTTAAAGGAGACAAAGAAGTCTTACAGCTTTTCTACTAATGAACTTTCTCCCACATGATCAACATCTCAACGGCTTATAAAGACAGTTCAGCATACTGAAAACTAGGTAAATGAAGAATATCAAGCTTACGAGCAACTCACGTGAATAAGAAGACTGTTGAACTCTCTTTCTAGTCAAAGCCCTGCGCGGGCACAAAGATTGCTCAAAAGAAGACCGTTCAAAGTCAAACAGGAGAAGACATTATGAAACTCATTCTTCAAATAGAAATTCTGCTGAAGTAAAGATCTCATGACCCACATGCAAACTCACCTTCAGTTTCTCCAACAGACGCTCGAAGAGAATTGAAGCGCCCGAGAATAAACACGAGAGTATTGAAGAAAAGGGAAGCTTTTTCATCACTATCACCGCCCATCTCTGCCTTCTCTTCACCTCATCCAAGGGAACTTCTTGACGTAAAAAGGTTAAACTACCATCACTATCGTCGCCAACTGTTCCCCGCCCTCTCTTCACCTTACCTTGGTGACCTACAAGAAGACTAGAAGCCGGGTCAAATCTAGTCGACCCCTTATCATCAAATAATGTGGTTATTGACGGAACGTTTTCGTGCGTCGTTAAAACACAAAAACGTAGGTCAAAAAAAAATTTATAAAAACCGAACTCACAAAGATAAGATATAAAATCAAGTAATGTGTAAGTATCGGGTCGATCCACAGAGAGCAGGGTTGACTTTAATTGCAGAGTCGACTTGGTCAAACTTAGGTTTAAAAGGGGTTTTAAAGAAATAAAAATAAGATGTAATGAGTGGAAATTATATAAGTAGACCTAATAAGAATTTTAAGAATTCAATTCTCGGATTTGACAGAGAAAAGTCAAAAGTCAAAGTCAAAGCATTAACTTTGACCAACAGTAGGTGTACTGTAAAATCAGAGAACCAAAAAATGTCAGAAGATTACAAAATTTATATATTTGGAAACTAGAGAGAAAATAGAACTTATTGATATATAATTCGTGATTTTTGGATAAGAAATGGATTTACTATGAATTATTGAAAATCAAATATCAGAAAAATCCCCGAAATGAACACCTCGGAGGAAATCTTCAAATTGATCGGTCAAATGAAATCCAAATCTTGAAATTTATACGTCAATGGAAATCTAAGAACCAGAGGAATTTAAAGAGACCAAAATGATCGAATTCTGATTTGTAAATTGAAAGTAATTGACTCCGAAAGTCAACATTTGACTTTTGATGACAGCTGAATAGTCCTCGGTCAAACGTCAAATTGAAGGGTCAAATGAACTCAGAATTCGATGAATTTGCTATCCACGGAAAGCTGATGAAAATCGGAATCCATAGAAACCAAAATCAAGTGATTTGAAATTATAATCAGAGAGATATCCTATTTTCAAAATCAGCAATTTTTCGGACTAAAAATTGGGGAAAATGAAGAACACTATGAACTAATTTGCAAAATTAAACTTTTAAATCTAATAAAAACTCAAATTACCTCTTGATAATCAATCGAATCTCACTACTAACCCGATTTCCGCAAGAATGGGACCTCAATTCTCGTGGATTGAAGCGAATTTGCTCAGATTCTTCCTAGTGGACGTTCGGAATTCAAGGGGAAAATTCGATGAAATCAAGAGATGAAATCGTGATTATCATGCTTCAATAGATGCGTCTCTACACTCTTGGAAGCAGAGGATCACGAGAACTTAAGACCTTCCTCGAAATTCGCTTAATTTCTTCATGAATCGATCAAAAGTTGAAGAACAAAGGGAGAATACATGGGTTTTTAAAGGGAAAATTAGGCCTGATTTTGAGGCCGTTTGATGCGATCGTGGAAGCGGTTTTGCGGGGTCGTGGAAGCGATTCCCTCGGGCGGTGTCATGGCTCCCGGATTTGCGGTAAATTTGTCTCAATTTTTGCTTCAAAGGGACCACGATCGGGCCACGATCGTGCCGCGATCGGGCCACAATCGTGCATCGATCGTGATCCTGGTCATCAGTTGATCAAGTGGGGATATTGTAGGTCCAATTTCGCGCTGAAAGAACCATGATCACGGCTCGATCGCACCACGATCGCGGTTCGGTCGCGCCACGATCGTGGAGTTCTTCCACGAGTTTTCTCCGTCATTCGATGGAGATCTTGTGATCGTGATATCTCCACGTGCGTCGCTACGATCACGAACGATCTCGGCCATCCGATGAAGATCGTGCGATCCCGAGCCTTCAACGGTGAGAAGAAGATCGGACCGTCAGATTTGAATCCACGCCCGATGAACGCCTGATCAAACTGCGATGCCGATCAGACGCTCCTGACCATGCCACGTGTCGCCCATCGAGCGTCTCACTTAAACATAATATAGCGCACGTGCGTTGATGACTAGGCCGCATCGAAGCCATGCTCTGCGTAGACCTAGACCATGATAGATTCGAAGTGATCTGAATTACAACCGCTCTATCGATAGAAAATTTTTCTCGAAAAAAAAAATCTATATCTCCATATTTATATCTATAATATAATATATCTATAATATATTATCTCCACTAATTTGTGATTACATGAATCTGATCTGATGATATGATTTGAATTTCATGCATAAAATTCTTAATTTCACTTTCAAACCATGGAGTATAATGATTTATTATTCATAACAAGGATAATTATGGTTTGGATCTTGAGGAAATTTCTTATCATGCATATAGTTTTTATTCAAAATAATCACATCAATTTTTGGAGAATATGAGCTTAAACGAGTCTGGCTGAAGACGGTAAACTTAGCGCTTATTGGGAGGTAGCCCAAAGTTATCATTTTTGTGTTTTTCCTTTAGTTTCTTTTTCAGAATAAATACATTATGAAAGGCGCACGCACGAGAAATCCCGTGAACAAGCATCAAAAAGCCCAAATGAGTTTTTCTAAACCCTTTTCTCCTTACCACATTTTATCATCTTTTTCATGCCATGATCATTATTATTGCTATCTTTCATCATGAGCATAATAATTTCATTGAGGACAATTAAGAGTTTAAGTTGGGGGGTGAGGACTTAGAAAAATTCAACAATTTTTCAAAATTTTTAAAAATCTAAATTCTAAAAACTCCTATTTTCCAAATTATTACCACTCTTCTCCACCTTAGAAGTCTTGAAAGCTTGAGATCTTATCTACTAGAGATGTAGAAATGAGGGCCTAATAGCCCATATGATTACATTTTGAGTAATAAAACCAAGTGATCTAGATAAACCATGGGATTATTCGTAATGGTTGACTTCTTTGGGGTTGGGTATCTAACAAGGCACCGAGGAAAAATGAGTAATCAGAAGGTTGAAGTGCTATGGATTTGAAATGGAGAGATTTTGAGTGAAGTTCAAGCAAAATTCTTATCCCCTACCTTACATCAGCCGAACCTACTTAGTGTGGGAATTCCTCGATTCCGAACTTTCCCTTAAAAGAGTGCAATGATCCATAATTTGTTTGAAATACCTATCTTTCCCTTATAGGCATTTACTTTATCTCTTCCAAAGCAGTCAAGTAGTTACACCACTTTGTTTTAAACCTCACTTATGATAATCACACTCCCAAGTGACTCACACATCCATCAAATCTCCTCCACATTCCTCTCACATGAACATATCCCTTCAAACATTACACACTTTGGCAAACTCTCTTCAAACCTCCACAAAACAACTCTTTCATATCCTTATTTCATGTAAACTCTTTTGAAATTTTGAAGTATGTTACAAAAGAAAAACAAAAGAGAAAAAGAAAAAGGCAAGGAAAAAGGAAGGAGAAAAAGGAAAGAAAAAGAGAGAAATATAAGAAGTGAAAAGAAGGAGAATAAGTTAGAGTAATATCTTCTCTTCTCAACACCACCATCTCTATCATTTCCATCTATCCCTATCATCCATCACCATCCACATCTTTTGGGAGCTAAATTATCATAAGTGGTACCACCTTTGTTTTAAAAATCCATTTTGTTTACACACATATTTGCTTTTAACCACATCATTCCTTTAGATATAGTGTCTTTAAATTTTCTTTCAACCACCTCAAACGCTGCATCCAAAGATAGGAATACCTTTGCAATTGCACTCTTTTTAGGAGGAAGGAAAGTTGAAGGGAATTCTAATACATTAAGCAGCCTCCATTTTTGAGGGAAGGAGTGATGAATCTATGGAGAGGGTAAGGATTACATCTGCTCATGAGAGTGTGAGGATCTTTTCATCCCCATAGCATTAAACCCTAGATATGCTCACCTCGATCACAATTGAGAATTAGACTCGAGCATCAGCCGATGAGCACTACCCTAATATGCACTAAAGAAGTCAACCTAGAAATGGAATGTAGATCACTATGGTCCACACTATGAGGAAAAGTAATCATACTTATATACATTTCACCTCTCTAGTAGTAGGATTGAGAAGTAGAAAGGACTTTCTAGGGACATTCTATAGGAAATTGCTAAGAGACCAGCAATTATTTAAGTTGGGGGGTGTGATAACATGCAATCTTAACATGATAAAACATGATTATTCATGAAATTTAAGGCATAAAACATTACATTTATGTGCATGTTATCATACTTTGAGTGCATTTCTATCATTTCATGCAAATTTATGTTATAATCTCAAAATACACTAAATTAGGGTTAATTATGATAAATTAAGGATAAATGATTTTATAACCTATCTTTACTTGAGATTATAAGTGATTTTTAAAGTTAAATAATAAGAGAAATTATTTTTATAAACATTCATTTAAATTTCAAACTTTAAATCTTAAGGAAATGAGTGTATTTTTGAAATATAAATTAAAACTCTTGTTATTTAAATATTTTGAATTTTTAGAATGATAGATAATTAAATTTCAGATCAAATGAAAGAAATTTGGATTAATTTGGAGTTGTATTTTAAAAGATATGATTTTTACAATTTTTTAGGGATTTTTCCTGATTTTTAATTTTGATTTAAATAGATTAAAATAAATAAAAAAGGGCAAAAAGCGCGCGGGTCCCACGCGGGTGCGATGTGGCACGCAAGGACACGTGGCAGAGCCACGCAGACCCGCGCAGCACCTACGTGGCGCGATATACATATATCTATTTATTTATTATATATAATAAGGTTCTTCAGCCTTCCCTATATGGGAAGGGTCATAACCTTACAGATCGTCGGGTCTTATAAACCCGACGATCTCTTCTTTTTTTTCCAGTGTGGGACTAATCCACACACTCTACTTACCATGCAGGTGACGTGGATGCGCGCTGAACGTCGGATCGAAGGCACGATCAATCGACGAGCGTCGATCACATGGAGCGCGGACACCGGATCAACATCAGACACACGTGCTTAATTAGAGTTATTATAACGGTCGGATGAAGCGAAACGTGGCAGCATCGCACGCGCTGATCAAGTGGTGCCGTGGACCACCGATGATCAATCACGCACGTGGCATTTTTAAAGAGTTATAACGGCCGAGATGCGTCAACGCGGATCGCATCTCAGCCGTTGGATCGCGATCTAAGGGGTGCTATTTGAAGCGTTTGTATAACGCTCACCTCCAGATTAAATCGTGACCGTCCATCACGATCCGACGGTCACGACTTAATCGAAACGGTCCACGATGGACCGTTTCATCGTAACCGTCGATCGAAACGATCGGACGGTTACGAAAATTCGCCCTATAAAACGACACGTTCTTCACGATTGTATGTATTCGAGTTGGATTTCAATCAAATTGACTTGTATAGACACCGATACTCTCATTTCTCTCGAGTTCTTCCTCCTCCTCTTTCAATTCCGCATCCACGGAGGGGTAGAAGTCGAGATTTGGTGGAAAATTGAGGGAGAAATCGACGCTTGAAGCTCGGCGTGACGATCTTGGTGTTCTTCGCGATTAATCGGTTTAATCGCGACATTTCGATCGCTAAACGGGTTTAGTGGAAGCGGTTTTACCTTAATTATCCTCCTATTATCTTTAATTTTCGTTTAGATTAGGTTTTAGATTTCAATTTCATAAAATTTAGCTTAAAATCACGATTTTAACGTCCGAAAATTTCTCTCCACTTCAAATTTCGATTTCTCCGCGAAATCAAGTCTAAATTCGATGATTCTTGATTCTGTGGATTCGTTTTGAAGTTATCTTTCTAAAAACACCATTTTCCCTAATTTCTCACCTCAATTCATCGTCCAATTTGACCAAATTCCAAAAAATATCTCAAAAATACCTAAATTCCTTGTGGATTCGACCCTTATTTACCATTATACCCCTCAATTCTCTCTTAATTCCACAAATTGGTAAATTAGGCTTTATTTTTGACACGAGACCGCGTGAAATCGACGACCTCGGGAACTCGTCTCGTCATGGATCGCGGATTATGGTGTCCTTGTCGTCCTCCTCGGTTCCTAGGATGCCTATTCATATCTAAAGCCAAAAAAATCCCAAAACAACAAGTATATATATATAAGCAAGTCAGAAAAGGGTGAGACGAAAAGGATGATGTCTAAATGAAAAATGCTTCACTTAATCCACCAAAAAGATAGATCAAGCTACACACTAATAAAGATAATAATATTAATAAATCACTGATAACAGAGAATGAATCTCAGATATATCAAAATCGACGTCTTGATTAGGTGAAAAACACAAAATAGACTACCAAAATTGCACCAAAACTATCAAATAATGGGCAAAATTAGGTAATCTTACCTCGCTATACCTTTTCCACCACTGATAAGGTCTGATAAATTCTCTGCAGGTCAGTAAACAACAGAAGACAGAAACCTAAATATAACCTCGAAATCAAAGCAATCAAATCAATAACGCATGCTCCCCGGCAACGGCGCCATTTTGACGGAACATTTTCGTGCGTCGTTAAAACACAAAAACGTAGGTAAAAAAAAGTATAAAAACCGAACTCACAAAGATAAGATATAAAATCAAGTAATGTGTAAGTATCGGGTCGATCCACATAGAGCAGGGTTGACTTTAATTGCAGAGTTGACTTGGTCAAACTTGGGTTTAAAAGGGGTTTTAAAGAAATAAAAATAATATGTAATAAGTAGAAATGATATAGGTAGACCTAATAAGAAGTTTTAAGAATTCAATTCTCGGATTTGACAGAGAAAAGTCAAAAGTCAAAGTCAAAGCATTGACTTTGACCAACAGTAGCTGTACTGTAAAATTAGAGAATCAAAAGATGTCAGAAGATTACGAAATATATTTGGAAACTAGAGAGAAAATAGAACTTATTGATATATAATTCGTGATTTTTGGATAAGAAATGGATTTACTATGAATTATTGAAAATCAAATATCAGAAAATCCCCGAAATAAACACCTCGGAGGAAATCTTCAAATTGATCGGTCAAATGAAATCCAAATCTTGAAATTTATATGTCAATGAAAAGCTAAGAACCAGAGGAATTTAAAGAGACCAAAATGATCGAATTCTGATTTGTAAATTGAAAGTAATTGACTCCGAAAGTCAGCATTTGACTTCTGATGATAGCTGAACAGTCCTCGGTCAAATGTCAAATTGAAGGGTCAAATGAACTCAGAATTCGATGAATTTGCTATCCACGGAAAGCTGATGAAAATAGAAATCCATAGAAACCAAAATCAAGTGATTTGAAATTATAATCAGAGAGATATCTTATTTTTAAAATCAGCAATTTTTTGGACTAAAAATTCGGGAAAATGACGAACACTATGAACTAATTTGCAAAATTAAACTTCTAAATCTAATAAAAACTCAAATTACCTCTTGATAATCAATCGAATCTCACTAATAACCCGATTGTCGCAAGAATGGGGCCTCAATTCTTGTGGATTGAAGCAAATTTGCTCAGATTCTTGCTCGTGGACGTTCGGAATTCAAGGGGAAAATTTGATGAAATCAAGAGATGAAATCGTGATTATCATGCTTCAATGGATGCGTCTCTACACTCTTGGAAGCAGAGGATCACGAGAAGTTAAGACCTTCCTCGACATTCGCTTAATTTTTCACGAACCGATCAAAAGTTGAAGAACAAAGGGAGAATACTCTAAATGGAAAATTAGGCCCGATTTTGAGGCCGTTTGATGCGATCGTGGAAGCGGTTTTGTGGGGTCGTGGAAGCGATTCCTTCGGGCGGTGTCGTGGCTCCCGGATTTGCGGTAAAATTGTCTCAATTTTTGCTTCAAAGGGACCACGATCACACCACGATCGGGCCAAGATTACTTCTAAATCTTAAGGGAATTATATTCCCTACTTTCCCTATTTTATACTGATATAAAGATTGATTTGGTCAAAGCATTTAATCCTTATCCTTAGATACTTAGAATTCCTTGAGTGGACCAAGTCAACCACCTTCTACCCTTATATAGGTCCCCTATTTTTTTAAACCATATCCATTATATCATAGGTACCGTATATAGTTATGAATAATGATCTCAAGAAACAATAGTAGGAACATCCTTGATTTCCATTTCCTTCTCTTTGAAACCACCCTTAGCTAGAATTTTAGGAGAGATCTAATTCTTAGTACTTATGTAAGCATTGCCATCGGATTCTACTTCAAGTCAAGCACACATGCAAGAAGATTTCAAAGTCAAAGCTGATCAAGCATGTATATGTCAAAATCAGCATGAAGAGAGCCATCAAAATGAAGACAGTCATGAAGACCTCTTCAAAGTTAAACCATGACTACTTCTAATTGAAGATGAGATATTTACGGACATGAAGTTATGATAAAACCTAAAGCATGAAGGAGGTTGGTATGGAACAAGAGCAACTTAAATGAAGAAGATCATACTCATGATCTCCTCAAAGAAAAAATTGGTACCAACTATGAAGGGCCTTAATGAAGATTTCAAAAGGGGGAGGTACTGTCATTTATACAAGCATTCATCAATAACAAAGAGGATGACAACTCAGAAGTAATCTCCTATTCAAGCAAGAACCTCACACATAAGGATGAAGGTGAAGATTGTTTGCTACCTACCGAAGGCCTTTCAAGATAACCACCATTACTACCCGATCTTCACAAGAGTAATGAGATTCCCCAGCTCCTCTATCAATCATCATGAACAGCTACAGAAAAAAGACTCGACGCGTTCTAAGAATTCAGCAGTCGATAAAGCATGAAACCCTCCACGCCGTAAACTATGACTAATCAGAGATGAGATCTCCGCGGCCTTGAGAAATATGACGACTTCATTCAATTTCTGTGCGACGACTGCTCAGCTCCTCAGTCAATCGTCTTCACTGACGGTTCTGCAGGACATGATAGAAGAAAGAGGAAATATCAGAAAGCCTCCTCGAAAAAGGAAGGCCAATGAGTTGGTATCTAACTGGATCACGGATATGTCTGCGAGGTATCACCGATAACTCAAAGCCTACCTTCCGGCGTCCATCCACGAGTTAATGTTGACGTTGACCACGTCCTTCCGAATGGGAAGCTCACAGTTGTATCGCGGGAACAGCTACGTTTCGTCCGCAGGGATGCTATACCCACCTGGAAGTTCCTAATTGAGATGATATGTATCATTCATATCATCTCGCACGACACATTGACGAATCTATGAAGCTTTCTCCAGACATCCATCGCAGAAACGATGCAATTAAAATCTCCCGACACAAGAATAAACCCGAATTTGAGTTGGCGGATCACTTGCCACGTGAGCAAGGCTCGCACGACGTCTGACGATCCTGAAGATTTGACCAGATTTTCATTGACTGAGAAATCACTATCTTCACGTCGCCTGCAACCACCAGAATCCAAAAGAAATTCCCGAATATTACCCGCCACTTGATCCTATTGACCTGGAACATGAAACAGGCATGAGAACATTCCCGAAAGAAGCGGAAACAATGACAAGGCACGAATACAAATCGCGAAGAGGATGCTATTCCAATTATCACAAGTCAACGCGTCAACCATGAAGAAACGAAACGACATCATTCAGCGACTCCACTCATATAACGACGACGAGACGCGCCACAATAAAGGAAGTTCAGGAAATCTCTGACCCGATCCGACTCGCCAAAGATAGGTGATAATGTGTCATTAGTGCATTCATTTTCATTATTATAAATGGGTTTTAACACATAATTCTTATTCATATAATGCATGTTATCATCCTTTTATGATATTTTTGCATTCATCATTGCATTCCACTCATATACTCAACTTGCATCTATTTATTGCTAATTTAGTAAAAAAATAGATATGTCCTATCATGCACCATTCTTTTCAATTACTTATACTATGAAACTAACCCCATTTGACTCTTTCAAAGTCAAGTGGTTGAATTCTCATATTTTCTATGAGTTATGTGGATGTAGGGACATAGGTATGCAAGTAGGAAAGCAAGGATATGGATGACGATAAGAGGAAAGAGGAAACAACTCTCTACTAAATTTGAACACCAAGACAACCATATTTTTATGAAATGTGGTAAATGAGATTTCAATTTGGTAAAGGTATCATCATAAGATTTCTAGGTTAATCCAAAATTGATTTAGAGTGAATATTGGGCCAGTCTCCTTATTTTTAAGGAGGTTGGACCAAGTTTAATTTTATTAAATGAGACCTTAATTTTTTCTCATGATTTTAGATATTTTAGGATAAAAAGATAGAAGATTAAATTCCTGATTCAATTGAGAAAATTTCGTGAAAAAAAGAGTTGTATTTTGTGAGATATTCAATTTCTAAGTTTAGGGATTTTTCTGGAATTTTTCTGAATTTTTTAGGGACTTTTTCAGATTTTGAGCATATTTACGAAAATGCCACTCTAATTTTTAAAGTGAAAATTTACAAAAATGCCCTCCGATTTTCGAAGTCAGAAATTTACAAAAATGTCACTCTGATTTTTAAAGTGAAAAATTACAGAAATGCCCCACCGATTTACAAGAATTTTCGAAGTCAGTAATTTACAGAAATGCGACTGTGCACTATCTCAATCAAAGACTATGATTTTTCTAAATTAAAATCATGATATCTTATGATCTAGATGAAGTTTTGAGCTGAAATTTTATATCTAGATTCATCTTTTAACCCTCTATTAATCTATACCTTTGGATCAAACAATCAAGCTTGAAAATAAATGATTTTAATAATTGGACTCTTTTACCCCTCTTCACAGTCAAACCCTAAGAACTCACTATAAAAGCCTTCATTTTCTCTCTCCTTGCGTTTTTGGCTCTCTCTTAGCATCAGGCTACCAGAAGGAAAGGGAGAGGAGGTCAAGGCCCAAGGAGGAGCATTGTTTGATGCTCAACCTTGTAGTGGAGAAGGGAGCAAGCAAAGATCGTGATCGGAGCGGATCGAGCATCACCCGGCCTAGGACGGGCACACCGACGGGGTTTGTGCGACGATCCAGATTGAGTTCTTGCTTGTGTTCATTATCTCCATAAACAGTAAACTTGTATTTTCCTTTTTCTTTATTTTTCTTTCTTATTTTCTTATAATGTAGTAGCTTTGACATCATCTAGACTTGTAACTCTCTCTCTCTCTCCCTATCGTTGCACATCGATTCGTCGATCCATCGCTACCGCTGACCACTCTTCTCACCTTGTCATCATCTCATCCCCATTCCATTTCTTTCTACATTGTATTTCCATTGGAATCCATATTTCTCTCCTAATTTAAAAAGAAACCTAAAAACTATCACTCATATTCATCTCTACATGCCGCATTTACGTTTGCACTTCTTTCCAAGCCCTCACTTCTTCCATGCTCTCTCAACTTTCATTTGAATATCTAATCTCATTACCTCAGCTCCCTGTGGATTCGACCCTTGCTTACACTATACTAAGTAAGGAAATGTAAATTTTATTGCATGAAATCGATACACAACAGTGACAGAAAACACACGTAATCGAGATCATCAATAGGCCAAAGATAGCCTTCGACGATCTTCACAATTCCTGAACACCATCTTCAAACACCATCAACTTCATCATAGGCCAAAGATAGCCTTCGACGATCATCACGATTCCCTTAATCTTCACGACACTTTTTTTTGCGCAATTGTTCTTCCACGGACGATGACTCACGCGACAGGACGATTCAGTGTAACTACCTCAGCCACTTGCGACGCGTCCTTTCACTCTAATTTCTCCTTCTCTATTCTATAAAAGGAAAATGTACGAAGAGAAAGACAGCTGATTATTGATGAAAAGTTTGGTTTTGTGGGTACTTTTACCCCTGTGTTCGTGTGTTCTTGTGCCTCTCCCGTAATCCTCCTCTCCGAGTTCTACCTCACTTTCCCTTTCTCCCTCCTTTCTGTCTGCTTTCACCATTTCGAATCTAAAGCATCTCGAGGCTATCCGATGTCAGCGGGAGTAATTCAACAGTATAATTTTTTGTCTTCTTCAGGTAAATCATCCTCTCCTCTTGCTCGTGTTGATAGTTCGTCTCCAAAATCATAAGTCCAACACGTCATTTCTCTCTCCATTATATATATTCTAATATATATTATCTTCTTCCCCATCCAGTCTCCTATCTACGTCATTTCTCTTTATGTCTTCTATCTTATCCGATCATCCCCAGTCTTCAAATCCCCCTTTCTTAATCCTATTCACTTCCTTTTCTTCACGGTCAAACCCATCCTTCTCTTTTCCCGTCTCAGTCACATCTCGTATCTTCTCTCTATCCCCTGTATTAAAATATAAATATTATCCTCTTTCTGTCTACTTCTCTATGTATTCTCATTATCCATATTCCTCAATCCTATATTCCGAAATACCATTCCATTAATTTAGATCATCTATATTATATTATATACCCATCTTAAACTAACTCCTCATATTAGTAATATCCATCCGTAATATCCTCATTAGTTCTTTCCCATTTCTCTTCTCTACATATCATAATCTTCATCAACCATATTATCCTCACTGAATTATAACTCTAGTTCCTACTGATATCATTTCAAAGGTCCTTTATTCTGTAGGATTAATTCTTAAGTATTATTAGTAGATATTCATTCATAAACCTCTGATTCTCCTTCATATCTTCATAAACATCTCATCATCCTCAACATGTTTACATTCCCAAAATTATCCTACATCACCCGCTCTCTCTCCCATATCCTATCACTCCGAATTCTATCTCTCTTTCTATTTTCCCTCCGGTTCTGTCGCTTTCATCCATTTCAAGTCAAAGATTACCCGAGGAGTCCTTCGATCGTTTGGCAAATTCAAGAGCATTGTCTTCACGTCCAAACAAGGTACTCATCCTCTCTCTCTTTTCACAGTGAGTAATAGTTCTTTTATCAAAATCCGTAAGTCCAACGTTGACCCAAAATTTCCTATCTATTCTCTGTCGCGTGACTAACATCCAATAGCCCTTTTAAATATTCCCTCATCTTATTCATATCATAATTTAATCGTCCCTCTGCTCTTCATCCTCTTCATTTCATGATCCATATCACCTTGTAACCTCTCTTTATTCTCTTCGCATTCGTATACTTCGTCACTAATATTATCATTCCTACAGCTTCTCCTCGTTATAGAATTTCTATTGGAAAACCGTCCTCTTCATTACATAATCCATATCATCTCCTCACCCTTCTCTCTTCTCTTCACATGCATACTCATCGTCACTACTATTATCTCATCTTTCCGAATTATTTCACATCACATCTCCACTAAATTATACATCCATTCCAACATGATATCATTCATAGGTCCTCTCTTATATTGTAGGATTTAATTAGAAACCAATATATTTATCCAATCTTCATATAAGTGATGTAGGATATTTTAGGAAGATGAAGAATATGAGAGGATAATGTAAGTGTATATATGTAATGAAGAAATTGATGATTATTATAATATGAATATAAGTGAAATGATTATGTGATGAAGATATGAGGTAATTAATATATGAATATCTAATGTTATGAGTTAGATAATAATCCTAAAATCTAATGGAGGATCTATGAAGTGATATCAGTAAGAAATATGAATATGAGTCAGTGGAGATATAGAGAAGATAATAAATAGGATAGTTCAGAAGTATGAGAATGATAGTAATGAGGGTGGTAAGAATAGTGAGAAAATTAAGATGGAGAAGAGAAGAAAAGTAATGAAGGGATTAGTTGGTTTTAATAGTGATAAAGACGACTGATATGGAGGATACTTAGGGATTAATAGATTGATGATAGGGTGTATTTAATATAGGATAAATTGGAAGAGAGTGGAATGGATAGTGAGAGAGATGGGATAGGAGGAGAGGCGATAATGTTGGACTTAAGATCTTCGGATACGAACTATCAACATGTTTAAAAGAGAGGAAGAATACATGACGGAAGGGAAAAAGCAATGCTCCCGAATCGCTCCACTGATCCAGATATTCCTCGAGTTAACCTCTGACGGTAAATGATTGAAAGGGACATAAATGGGGGGAAGGAAGGGAGGTAGAATCCGAGAAGAAGGAAGGCGGGAGGGGCACAGGAAAATACGATGAACACAAAGGTACGAGTAACCAAAGAGTAACCAAACTTTTATCAAAAAAACAACATCTGCTTTTCCCGTTTATAATTTTCTACTTTATAAGAGAGGAAAAGAAGTTATGGTGAAACGGCGCGATGTAACAGTTGATCACATGCAATCTTGACATGATAAAACATGATTATTAATGCAAAATAATGCATAAAACATTCCATTTATGTGCATGTTATCATACTTTGAGTGCATTTCTATCATTCTATGCAATTTTATGTTATAATCTCAAAATGTGTTAATTTAGGGTTAATTATGATGAATTAAAGATTAAAGATTTTATAACCTATATTTACTTGAGATTATAAGTGTTTTTTAAAGTTAAATAATGAGAGAAATCATTTTTATGAACATTCATTTAATTTTCTAAAGTTAAAATCTTAAAGATATGAATGTATTTTTTAAATAAGAATTAAATATCTTTTTACTTAAATAATTTGACTTAGAATGATAGATAATTAAATTTCAGATCAAATGAAAGAAATTTGGATTAATTTGGAGTTGTATTTTGAAAGTTATGATTTTTACAACTTTTAGGGATTTTTATGGATTTTTCTGATTTTATTTTCGATTTAAAACGTTAAAAATAATTAAAAAAATTACAAAAAGTGGTTAATATTTTGCGCGGGTCCCACGTGGATGCGACGTGGAACTCGGGGCCACGTGGCAGCGCCACGCGGACCCACGCGGTGCCTACGCGGCGTAATACATTTATATATTCTATATAGTATAATATGGTCAGCCTTCCGTCATACGGAAGGGAATATTAACCCCTCATTCCGTCGCGTCTTATAAACCAAATAGGTGTTTTTAATTTTTCCCGTGTGGGACTAAGTCCCACACGGTTATCTTCATTTTCAGGCGACGTGGCTGACGGAGGAGCGCTGGATCGGGCGGAGCGCAGAAAATCCGCGCGTCGATCGCGTGGACGCGGACCACCGATCTTTGATCAAACACGTGCCTTATTAAATCGAGTTATAACGGCCACGATTTCACGTGATCAAGCGCATCTGAAGCGTTAGATCGCGATCCGACGGGCGCCATTTGATGCGTTTTATAACGCATATCGCGAGATCAAATCTGGAGCGTCCATTCAAGATCGAAAGGCCTATCTTTAATCGTAACGGTTCGCCGTTACAAACGCATCTGGACCATTGATGAAGTTTGTAACGCACTGATCAGACGGTTTCACCCAAATTAGCCTATAAAATGAAGTGTTCTTCGTGATTGTAAGACATTCGAGGAGGATTTCGCTTAATCGACCATTCTAAACCCTTCCTCTCATGAATCTCTCACTTGTAATCGCTTCTAGACTCGATTTCCCCTCCACGGAGTGTTTATAAGTGAGATTTCATCGATGGATCGTGGAGAATTTGTCTCTTGAACACCGATGTTCACGTTTGAATTCGCGGAATGATAAGCCGTCGATCCGGCAATCAATTGGATCGATTCGATCGTTATCTCGGGTTAGAAAACAAGTTCTTCCTCTAATCTATCGTCATGTATCATCAATTTTAGGTTTAGGATCTTAATTTAGCTCAATTTCGATTTTAATTTCAGTGTATGTTCTTCGCGATTCCGAAAATTTCCTCCCATTTCCATCTGTGATTTCTCCGTGATTACTAATCCAAATCGAGTGATTTTTGATTCTGTAGATAGATCTTTGAGTTATCTTTCTAAATTCTCACCTCAATTCATCATCCAATTTGATCAATTTCCAAAAGATATCTCAAAAATACCTTAATTCCCTGTGGATTCGACCCTTATTTACCATTTTACCCTTCAATTTGAGTTAATTTCTTTAAATTGGTAAGTTCGGACTAATTTTTGACGCGATACAGTGTGAAATTGACGACCTCGCGGTCTCGTCTCATCAACGGTTAATTTCCACTTCGCTTTGTCGGGGAAGGAGTTTGAACTGTTACAGACGCTGTAGGATTCGTGGGAGGTGACGACGATGACGTTGATGAATTCCATCTCCGCGAATTCAATCGTTTCGTTGATGCTTTGGTCGCTTTGCTTGATCGAAACCGCGACATCCTTTCATCGAAACCCGTTCATCGAAATCGGTATCTCTCGCCATTTTAGAGAGTTGAAGCAGTGCTGCGCCTCGACTGTATCATGTCTCCGCGAGAACTCCGTGAAGAACTTCTCAGTCAACGGCAATGTGTTCGTCGCGTCCAGCAGTACCCTCGTAATCGGTATCCCCGAGTGACACACCTGGTAGGCCGCGACTGACCTTTGGAGATATTGAGCTCTGCGAAAGAATTAATGCTGAGGTAGGCGTTGTGGAGCATTTATGTCCTTCTTAACCGTGAGAGACTTGGTGACTTTAGGTGATATCAAATCAAGCTTAAGTGATACCAAATTCCTGTCTTTTCTTAACCGTGTTTGTCTTCAAATGGCCAATGGATTATTTTTCAGCTGTTAAGATAGAAGTTGATGTAATCAAAACCGTGGAATGCAGTGATGTTTAAAAGGTCGTCCCTGGGTGGATATCAAGCTGACATCCGATTGCTTTAGTGAATCATCAAGAGGATTGCTTTAGTGGACGATATCCGAGTGAACCTTCTTCTTATCCATCAGCCGTAGAGATTTTGATTTAAAGGAAGATAATTCTGCTTCTGGTAATCTTCTTTCATGCTATCCATAGTTGCATTGCTTCTTTGATATAATTCATGACTATCTTCACGTGGGTCTACCTCCATACTTTCATGGGTTTATCCTTGCACAAGGCTTTGTCTTAAAGTAGGGCAAGAAGATAGCTTTCTTCCATAAGTTATCACATATAGTTTCTTCTAAACTTCTACTTATTGGTGGTTTGCAACGAAAGAGGAAATTGGAAATCAAGGATGTTCCTACTATTGTTTCTTGAGATCATTACTTACAACCATACAAGGTACCTATGATATGGTAGCTATGGTTTGGACAATTAGGAACCTATATCAAAGGTAAAAGGGAGGTTGACTTGGTCCATTCAAAGAATTCTAAATATCTAAGGATAAAATTTTAACTTCTTTTGACCAAGTCAATCTTTAGATCAGTGTAAAATAAGAGGATGAGGGAAGATAATTCCCTTAAGATATACACTCTCTTTTAATTATTTAGAGAGGTCTTTTTTCATCCATTTAATGAATGGATAATTTCTCAAAACTCATAAGGAGGAGTATAAGTTCTCTTGGAACCCTTGTGTTCATGTTTTGAAATAATTCTCCATCAATAAGTCACTCCTCTTTCTATCGTATTCATCTTACTCATACTCATCTTCTTACATTCATCCTCTTTTCAAATTATCCTACATCATATCTTCTCTAAAATAAAATAAAAGAAATACTAAAAGATCAGAATTTACAATCTATTCATTCACTATTTCCAATTTAGATGATAAATTTTCACATTTGAATTATGTAACAGATACACTAGTACCCTATTAGGTCCATCAAGAAATATTGGTGCAAATTCTACAATGTTGGTTACACGATGTTCCTGATGAAAGCACAAAAAGTATGTATAAATACTAAGATTTACCTTTATTTAGCTCAATTAACTCTCAAACCTTTCATGATATCTACCATTGCACGAGTTAATAATTTTATGCCATCAATACACCAAACAAGAAATTTTATACATCATTTCTTTGTCTCCTTGTTTTCAGGAACTTATAAGCATGAAAATGGAAGCTAAATCATTTAAAGTGGATGTAGAGAAGGTTAATGGGCTGTCCAAGGCATCTTAAGTGGAGCCCAGTCAAAGGAGAATTGGGGCTCTCTCTCCTCGCTGGGGTTTAAAAGGAAAGAGACAGAGAAAAGGAGGTCTTCTTCAGCTTTTCGCTTGCTCCTCCTTCCTGAAGCATTCTCTCTCCTAGTGTTCGTCGTTTTTAGAAATTCTGTTCGCCGGCATTCTATCTGTCGGGAGGATGTGCAGTATTTGACAAGTTGGTGTAATGGTTATTCTCTTTTCTTGTATCCTCCGAGCTCTCTCTCCTTTCCCACTCTCCGTTCATTTTCGTTCTTGTTCACAAAGTTTTACTCTCTCGCCTTCTCCCTCTCTCGCTGTTCATCACTTTCACGAGTCTCTTTCTACCTAGAACGCTCACATTCCGTTGATTTTCCCTCTCTCACTTGTTCTTTCTTCTTCTGCTTTCTTCGAAATCCTCTCTTTCTAATCTAGTTTTTCCCAGTTTCGTCCTCGCTCTCTTTTCCCTTCCACAAAATTTGTCCTCCCTCTTTCTTTCGGTCCGCTTCTTTCTCCCCCTTCCGCTCTCATCCTATTTCGCTCGCGCCGTTCATTCTATCTCTTCTTAAAGATTTCTCCTCCCTTCTTCTCTCTCTGTGAATCACTCTCGCAACGTCACCTTCACCTCTCACGTCTTCTCCTAATCTCCTCTCAATACTTTCCCGCAACCTTACTTCTGCTTTCTCGTCTTCTATTCCATTTTTCTTTCTCTCCGCGTATACGGCCGCTCAACTTCTCTTTCTCCATCCACGTCTTCAGATTCTACTGCTATCCTCCTATTGTTCCCTTCAAAAATAAATTTGCATTCGCGCGTTTTCTTACCCTCTTAATTCTTTCTCTCGCACTGTACGCCCCCCTTCACACACATTTCCTCGCACCCACGTCTCTCTCTTCCGTTCTTCCGCAAATTTTCGTTCTCGCACCTTCTTCTGAACAATCTTTCCTTCTAGCTATTTTGCTCTCTCTCTCTCCTCCATTCTCGCTCTCTCTCCTACTTGCCTTTCTAACTTCTTCCTTACTCGTTCTTTCTTCTTCCCGTCCTTTCTCTCTGAATCTCTTTTCTTGTTTTCCTCTGCAAATCTTTGTTCTCTCTTCAATATCCTTTCTCTTCCTCTCTTGACCGCCGCCTGTCATCTACTGGCTCTCATCCGCTCTCTCATTCTCTTCTGTCTCATCTTGCTTTCTCGCTTTCTTTCTCCTAATATCCCCTTGCAATCAAACTCATCTTTCCTTTGTCCAATAGCATCTCCTTCACCGCATTCTAATTTCGCTTGTCTGCTCTCTCTTTCTTTGTTTTCAAATTCATCAATCTACCTTTCTATCTCAACGTCTTTTCCCCTTCATTGACCGCTCACGCAGATGATAACCTCCTCTCTTGGATTCTCTCACTTTGGCAAATCCTTTCCTTCCACGTGGAACCTCGCCTATTTCCCTTTCTGTGAGTCTTTTTCTGTCGGTTCCGTTTTTCTTCTTTCTTACTTACTTTTCTCCTTTTCACTCCAGCTCTGATCTATCTCTCCTTTTAAGTCTTCATTTTCTTCCAGGTTTCTTATTCCTCTCATTCGCAGCACTCTCATTCTCATATATCTCTTTCATCCATTATCTCTCCCTAAATATTTCTCTAATTAACTAGTAATTTTCTATCCTCTCTTTGGTTCGCGCCCTAGAATCCCTGTGGATCGACCTAGAAAGCTATACAACCTACATAACTCTATCATTCATAGCTTCCTAGCTTATAAATAGAAAATTGTTTAGGCTTGAACACATGACGACTTCGAGCCTATCAGTTCCCACTTTAAATTTATTCACATTGCCTTTTCAAGACTATCACTTTGGGAATATTAGCATTACTCCAACTAAATCTACTTATGGTTTTGAAAAATATAATATAAGATTCTATAGATTTTGATATAATTTTAATCTAGTAGAATATGAATCCATATTTGTTTTTCTGCGTAGATAATCCTCTTATTTACGATCAGCATCTTTTAGACCTCTTCTTGAATGAACACACTTCTAGGTAAAAATGAAACATATTGGAGTAACTTGTTTTTAATGATTTTCAGAAAACCTTATGGTTGTTCAATGATCATTTCATGAATTCTGTTAGGTATCGAGGAAAATCCATTATGGCTTCAAAAGGGACTCATCTTCTGATAGAGAAATGGAAATCTTACTTTTTGAATTTATGGTAGTGTCATTTTCATTTTTGGTCTCAACCTAGTAGGATAAAAAAAAACCAATTCCCTCATTTTTCTTTCTATTTTTTGGGTTATCTTTCAAGTGTACCAAGAAATCTTTCATCTGCAAAGAGTCAAATGCTCAAGAATTTCTTTTTAATAGATACCATTTCTCAAAACTTTGAAATTATGATATCCATTATTCCTACGATTGTTTCATTCGGAAAAGCCAATTTTGTAATCGATGGGGGAATCCCCTTAGCAAACTAGCTTGGGTTGAGTATTCAAAATTTGAAAATATTGATCGATTTGGTAGAAAACATAGAAACCTTTCTAAATATAATAGTGGATCTTCAAAAAATAGATTTTATACCAAATAAAATATATACTTGTGTTTTCATGTGCTCAAGCTTTGGCTCTTAAACATGAATTTACAATACACAATTTTTTTGCAAAGATTAGGTTCATAGTTATCCGAAGAATTCTTTATAGAAGAAGAAACAAATTTGTTCTTCAATTTTATCAACAACTTTTTATTCTTTCCATCAATTACCTAGAAAATCCGTTTGGTATTTGGATATTATTCATATAAATGATTTGGTAAATCAGTTAGATTTATGACTCATTCTTAATAAAAATGTATAAATCAAATGGAAAAAACTTCTAAAGTAAAATAGTCATATTTATTTTGAAATCCTCGTACAATAGTGGTTGAATTTATTGAGTAGTCAGTTTCTTACTCTTTCTTTTTGGGATCTACACGAAATTTAGAAGTATACCTAGGGAAAGTCATGTGCAATGAAAACTAGAAGCACAATTTGGGGAGAGATCGTTTTTATTTACATAAGTCACAATTTTCTACTCCATCTGACTAGTTCCGGGTTTAAGTGTCGGGCAACCCATAAATAAAAAGCATTGTTTTTACATTTTCATTTACTGCATAGAGTTTTGAAATAGTTCTAATAAAGAAATCTATTAGATCTAGATATATCTCTATTCTTATTGGTTACATATTTATCTAGTCTCGGAAGTAGCATCTGTTGATGATTGACTATAAAATGGTGGTCTTTACAAACTAATCATTTTACACTCATTACTTGGTGTAGCTTGCTATATCGGTCGTGAGTGGGAACTTAGTTTCTATTTGGGTATGCATCAATGGATTGCTATTGCATATTTTAGTCTTGTAGTTTCTGCCATTGCTATTTTCTTAATGTACCCAATTGGTCGGGGAAGTTTTTCTAATGGTATGCCTCTAGGAATTTCTGTTACTTTCAACTTCATGATTGTATTTCAAGAAAAACGCAACATCCTTATTCATCCATTCAACATGCTAGGCATAGCTGGCATATTTGGCGACTCCCTGTTTAGTTCTATGAATGGTTCCTTGGAAAATTTTAGTTTGAACAGGGAAACCACTGAAAACGAGTTTTCTAACAAAGGTTACAAATTCGGTCAAGAAGAAGAAACTTATAACATCGTAGCTGCTCATAGTTATTTTGGTAGATTTATCTTCTAATATTCTAGTTTCAAAAACTCTTGTTCTTCACACTTCTTCCTAGCTCCTTGGCTTGTAGTAGGTATTCAGTTTACTACTTTAGGTATTAGCACTATGGATTTCAACCTGAATGGTTTCAGCTTCAAGTGTGATTCTTATGTTATGTATTCTCACCATCCCCATGGTGTATGCGACAAATGTATGCATTTCTATTAGGGTCGTATTCTATGCTTATGATTCTCCCATATATGTCTTTTTCATTCCGTATAGAAGCGTATGACCTCCCCCTCATTTTCGGTGGTAATTTTTCCTCTAGCATTATGACCTTTACCATGATGATGTTGTCCATATATCAAAATTATTTCAGGGATTGGATTTCACTTTTCTATCTACAGCTCATTGTGCGTGCTCGAGGTAGAAGTTTTGTATAAATGTATCGCTATGTTATGAAGTATTTTATTTCAAGTTCTTTTCTCTATAGGAGGTAGAATAGATTACCTAGTTGAAGGGTAATGATCATACATCTATAATTCATTGCACGTCCCATGATAGGTTCCTTTTTTTACCCTTTCTTTAATAATCATGACGTCCATCGAGAGATTTCTAGAGCCAATGATTGAACGTACATCAAGAGATGAGCCATGATCATCGCACAGTTATCTCATGGTTTATTTGTTTATTCATGTCATCTCATTTATCCTTGATTTTTCACACCGCACAGTTGACTTTTTTGTATCGGACAAGAAATCCAAACTCCATGAGCCAATCTTTGGAGTAGACATTCCTAGAGTCCACTACTCACCTTCTTACTCCTCATGAGTAACTAGTAAATGGTCCATGACTTTTTTTTTCGCACCATCCAATTGAAAGGGTGGTTGTCTCTCATCGTTGTCCAATTTAAAGTGTTGGAGCCCCCCTACGTTGACTTTTTGCTATTTATATTATAATTTCTTGCTGATAAATAGTTTTGAAAGATCTGACCTAAATAGCTGTAATTTGACGTAGACAGATGTGGGTTTGTCAAACCTAATCCTTTGACATGAGATCGCCGATTTATGCAGTGATGCAAGCACTTCATCGACTCGATCATTTTGTATTGTTGTTTGAAGAAACAACCTGTACGATCTCGTGCAGCCGACAGTGATCGGCTAGATTTGATCAGCCGGGTGACAGTGATCGGATCCCTGCCCCAACTGCTTAGTTGCTTGCGCTACGAAGACTTCTATGCGTGGACGCAGTCGCCGGGCTTGTGGTGGTGACTCAACCAGCGTTTTCGTGATGCCAGAAAACTGTTTTAATCTCGACCAGGCCTTCGCCAACTATTCGGAGTTTTCGGCGAGAATGGCTTCTAGGATGCTCTCTCGCGTGCCTGTCTTCTTTCTTCATCTTTCCGTCTTCTTCTTCTTTTCTGGTTTCTCCGCCGCCGCTGACCCTGAAGAGGTCGCTCTGGCCGGCGGGACGTCTTCGGGAAGCCGGCTGAGGACTTATATCGTCCACGTTCTGCCTCCGCCGCTTCATCTTCACGGGGATTCGGAGAGCAGGGAAGCCTATCACAGGTCTTTCTTGCCGGTCCATCCCGTTGACTCCGGGGAACAGCGGCTCCTCTACTCCTACGAGCACGTCATCAGCGGCTTCGCCGCTCGGTTGACCAGCGATGACTTGGCGGCGGTGCAGAAGAAGGAAGGGTTCCTCGCCGCAAACCGCGACGAGCTCATCCCGCTGCAGACGACTCGCTCGTCGGAGTTCCTGGGTCTGCGGAGCTCCGGCGTATGGAACCAGTCCAACTTCGGCGAGGGCGTGATCATCGGCGTGCTGGACACCGGGATCAAGCCCGACCACCCTTCATTTGCCTGTGACCTCCCACCTCCGCGCTCTTCCTGGAAAGGCAGCTGCGAGTTCGGGCCCAACGGGTGCAACAAGAAAATCATCGGCGCCAGGGGTTTCGCCGTCGGGTTGCGGGCGATGATGCTCTCCGGAGAAATCCCCGGCAAAGTAGAATCCCTGGGGGCGGCGCCGTTCGACGACGAGGGACACGGCACACATGTGGCGAGCACCGCGGCCGGCTGCTTCGTCGACGGCGCCAGCTTGTACGGGCAAGCTCGGGGCACGGCGGTCGGCGTGGCTCCCAAGGCTTACATCTCCGTCTACAAGGTCTGCGGCTCCGACGGCTGCGCGTGGGCCGATATACTTGCCGGTCTGGACGCCGCCATCACCGACGGAGTGGACATAGCTTCCCTGTCCCTCGGCGGCGAGTCCCTTCCCTTTTACAGCGACAGCGTCGCCGTGGGAACTTTCAGCGCGGTGGATAAGGGCATTTTCGTCAGCCTCGCCGCCGGGAACAGCGGCCCCGGGAGGAGCACCGTCTCCAACGAGGCGCCCTGGATGCTGACCGTGGCCGCCAGCACCCAGGACCGGAGCCTCCGCGCCACCGTGAGGCTCGGGAACGGTCTCGAGTTCAACGGCGAGTCTCTGATCCAGCCTAGGTCCTTCCCCCCACTCAACTTTCTCTGGTATACGGCGGAACCTGCCGGCGTTTCTCGGTTTCTGTCCGGGGGAAGATCGTTCTCTGTGACTTCCTTCAAACCGCGACCTTCGATAGAACCGTCCAGGGTCAGAATGTGCTGACCGGCGGCGGGGTCGCCATGATTCTGGCGAACACCGCCAACGAGGGGAACACGACCTTCACGGACCCCGATGTCCTACCATCATCTGGTGTGAGCTCTTATACCGGATCCGAAATCAAGAAATACATCGCCTCCGCGTCCAATCCGACGGCCACGATCATCTTCAAGGGCACCGTCATTGGCGGGCCCTTCACGTCCAGCATCGCGTACTTCTCATCGAGAGGACCCAGCAGCGCCACTCCGGGAATCCTGAAGCCCGACATTAGCGGACCCGGTGTCAACATTCTTGCCGCGTGGCCCTTTCCGCAAGGGCCTCCGAGTGGTCCCTCTTCTCTCTTCAACATCATCTCCGGCACCTCCATGGCCACGCCGCACGTGAGCGGGGCGGCGGCGTTGGTGAAGGCCGCCCACCACACCTGGTCGCCATCCGCCATCAGGTCGGCGATGATGACGTCGGCGTTGCTAGCGGACAGCTCCGGGAAGCCGATCGAGGACCATCTGGGCAACCCGGCGTCTCCCTTCGACATGGGCGCCGGAGAGGTCAACGTCCGCGGGGCCATCGACACCAGCGTGGTCTACGAGATCGGCACGGACGAGTACATCAGGTATCTGTGCGGGTTGAGGTACACAGATAACCAGGTCAGCAGCGTCGTCCGCCGCGCCGTGAGCTGCTCGACGGCGGGTTCTATCAGGGAGGACGAGTTGAACTACCCCTCATTCCGGATATCTCTCAACTCCGCCGGAAACTTCACGCGTCGAGTGACCCGGACGCTGACCAATCTGGGGCCTTCGGAGACGACCTGCACTGCGCTGGACCCGACAGGGCTGGCGGGGGTCTCAGTCACCGCGCTGCCGACCACGCTGACTTTCTCCGCCGGAGAGAAGAAGCAGTACTCCGTGACCTTCTCCAGGAATGGTGCTGAGAGGCGATCTACGGTGAGAGGGATCCTGGGTTGGTCGTGTGGCGGCGTAGTTCTGCGTAGTGCCGCGGTGGTCTCCTGGTGAGATAGCCGACGGAGCTTCTTCTGCATCTGCCCTCCGAGTCGGTGATCCGCAGGCTTAGAGACGAAGAATTGGCTGTAAAATCCGAACAATAAATGAAGAGAATAATGGTTAAAATAAAGAGGACAGATGAGGAAGTCAAACCAAGGACAAATTGGACCGACTTACTCGCCGAGGAAACTGGAAGCTACAATCAGCCTATCATAACCCTGACATTACATCGTAAGAGTTGATGATCATCCGCTTTTCAGCCGCGACAAAACCTACAATCTCTTCAACTAGCATGACGTTCTATTTTTGAACCCCCATGCACGTCGTCCTCGAGCTAGCTTGGCAATGACTATCATAACATTCGAGCATGATTCAAGCTTAGATGATCCTCCTCCGAAGCAATCTCAAGATTTAGAAAGCTCGGGAACTTGAGGACGTGAAGACATATTCGTTTTTCTGCTTATCTCTCACATCCAAGAGTTGTTAGCGCCACCTCTTTCCCCTTCAGATGAATAAAATCTCATCCACAAGTTGTCAGCGCCACCTCTTTCCTTTTTGAGACTTATGAAATCTTGTTTTGCATGATCGTATGATGAATAAAACCTTACTTGGTGTATCTAGTTTTGGGTAAAACCCTTGGTGGGCCACTAATCTAGCCCAAGAAGCCCATTAAAGGAGTGGAGCCAATTTTGTCCAAAACTAACTTTTTGCTCCAATTTTGCTGAACTAGAATTCAGAAAGTTTTGTTGGTGGCAGTTGGAGTTCTGTAATTAGTTTCTTTAAAAATATTACTGAAAATCCATAAATCTTCAATGGTGTAAATTATTTGACTTTGGCTTGCCCATTTGATAGCTTTCTTTTCTATGCATAGGAAGACATCTTCTCATTGATCATCCTCTTGATTAAAAGGATAACAAATATGCATATCAGACTGCTGCGAATGCTTTTTTTAGAACCTATATCTTTTTTAATACTATATCAATGATTCGACCACCCTTATCATGATTTTGTGTGACTAAGGAGACACGAGATAGCTTGAGAATATGTACCAACAATAGAAAAATATTTCTTTTGCTTTTCAAAAGTAGAAAGGATGTTTCAAATTTTATATGAATACAAAAGATTTCTTAATGGGTAACATGTATCCAATTGAACATTTTGGATGATCTTAGTATCTATCAGCCTATTTCCAATGATTTGGTTACCTATAGAGGACACTGAGAATATTTAACCATAGATAATGATTTTTGACATTGTATCTTTTCATTGTGTGGGCCAAGAGTTAGCCTTAGCTACTAGGCATACACTACTGATTCATCTTTTATTTGATATTATCATTTTAGTTAAGTTCAAGTGCAATGAAAAATATGCAGAAAATCTATATAAAATTGGGTTAGGACCATGACAGACAAATACTTGGTCAAATTTAGTCAATTCAGAAGTCAAAAGAGGTTTTAAAATAAAGATAATGAATATTTACAAAAAGGGTTAAGAAAGGTTTCCAATGAATCAAATCAAACATAAATGAGAGCCAAAATGAGGGAGATGTCAAAGAAATACAATCATTATTGGCATGAGGAAATTGTAAAAAACACACTATAAATTGACTCATGGTCCTAATATAACCCTAAATAAACCTTTAGTATGTGAAGAAGACTCTTACTAATCTAGAGGAAATATGAAGATGATCCTATGTCCTAAGATCATAGGCAATAGATTACGATTCCTTGTTGCTGACTATTGACTTTCAAGTGTTTAAATCCCATACATTTCAAGGTCAATCAATCAGAATCAAGCATAAACCCATACCAAAACATGGAGAGCTTTCAAGATGATTATCAATTGGGGTTAAAAAAATAATTTTAGCCAAAAATAAGGCTTTACAAGTCTAATCATAAATGAAAAGAAGAAAAAAGATCATATTTTTAGGGTTTTGAGCCTTGAAATAGCCTTTGGAACAAGTTTGGATCACATTGTTAAGGGGGGGGGGGGTGTGCATTGTGATGCAAGAGAAAATTTTTAGTGTGCTCGAGGGTTTCCTGGCTGCCTAATCTAAGCTTTAGGGTGCTTGAGGGCTGCAATTGTGCCATGTGTCCTAACTTCTTATGCTTTAAAACCATATTGTGTTATTTGAACTATTCAATCTAAGAAGATCTAGTGTAGAACAATCTTGATGCTTGAACTTGGCCAATAATGCATCATCATTTAATAATGATGATGCATCCATGATTGTGGTTGACTGATCCGGATATGGTGCAACCACATCACACATTGTTTTATGGGGTAAAGGATGATTTTGATTGCACCCTTCAGATAAACATTTGACAGCTAGAATTCCATGACTTGTCAAACCATGAATGACCCCTTGCCATGATGAGTCACGACCCTTGATCTTCAGTTCTCCTAAAAAAAATTGTGACTAAGTTAGGTGTACTCATGGACCTATTCCACTTGATTTGATGCCCTTCATTTTTCCTCTTTGAGAGAAAATTAAGAGTGAATAATCCCACGTTAGAAAGCTTAAAAATAATGCTTATAAACTAATTTATTTAGGAGGTTTTATGAAAGCTTTGTGTACCTTTTCATTGAAGAAGAAGAGAAAATAATAATAAGAAGAAGAGGAGGAGGAGGAGGACAAAGGAGAGAGAGAGTGAAGAGGAAGCCTTGATAGTTTGGAAAGATGAAGCATAGAGATCAAATAAGTCTAGCTTGTGAGAAATGAAGTTATATGAAGCCATGCTCAGACCTTTGGTGAAGATGTCAGAAAGTTGGCTAGAGGTGCCAACGTGAGGATTGTTGATAAGGCTATCAAGGACTCTATTACAAATAACTTGACAGTTGATCTCGATGTGCTTGGTTCATTCTTGAAAGGAGGGGTTGTTTGTGATGAAAATGATAGCTTGATTATCGCATTGCATTGGCATGGTCTCTTGTAAGGGAAAACTAAGATCATGGAGTAATGAGAGTACACATAGAATCTTTGAGGAAGCATTAGTCATATCCCATTGCTTAGTGATGTAGGATATTTTAGAGAAATATGAATATGAGAAGATGAATATGAGTGAGGTGAATATGATGAGTATGAGAGTGATTTATATGGAGATTGGAATAGTGTATTGATTTTTAATTATATCCTACAATCTAAAAGAGGACCTATGAATGATATCACTATGAATTAAAGTTACAAATCAGTGAGGTTATAGTGTAGAAGAATTAGGAAATATGATGATAATAGGGAGGTTGAAGATCACGAATGCTTAGAAAAGATAATGGGATGAGAAGATGATATTTACTGTCTAATGAATAAGAATGATTTTTATATTAATTATACAGTGTAGAGAGGAAATAATATGGATAATATGAAGGATTAGAATTATATATATCAGGGAATACATGAGAAAGAAGTATATGAATAGGTGAGTGAATGATGATGATAAAGAGAGTGTTTGCGAAGATAAGAAGAAAGAGATGGGTGTGAAAGATTTATGTAGGGAAGAGAGATTAACGTGTAGAGTAAAGAAGATGGGAAAGAATTAGGATTGGGGTTTATCTTAGAATAATTTCGGGTGATAGACGGGTGAAAGAGAACAGATAGAAATATGGATCAACGTTGGACTTATCAATCTATAGTTTGAACTCTTATTCACTTTGAAAAGAGGGAGAGGATGAATACCTTTTGGACGTGAAGACGATGCTTTTGAAATCGCCAAATGGTAGAAGATGTCCTCGGTTAGTCTCTGACGAATAATGGGTGAAAGCGACAGAACGGGAGGGAGAACAGAAAGGAGGATAGAAATGTTGGAATGAGAGTTTAATTTCTTTTGACCAAGTCAATCTTTGGATTAGTATATAATTGGAGGAGGAGGGAAGATAATTCCCTTTGGATCTACACTCTCTTTCAATGTTTTAGAGAGGCTTTCTTCATTCATCTCATGAATGGATAATTTCTCAAATTTGTGAATAAGGAGTATGTCATTTTGTTGTTGTTGAGAATGATGTGATGGAGAATTATCCCAAAACATGAACACAAGGGTTCCAAGTGAACCTAGATATGCACTAAGGAAGAGAAATCCTTTTCAATTACAACAAAATACTATACTCCTCCTTACTCATGAGTTTGAGAAACTCACCATCCATTAAAGTGAATGAAGAGACCTCTCTAAAACATTGAAAAGAGAGTGTATATTCTAAGGGAATTATCTTCCCTCCTCCTCCTATTTTACACTGATCAAAATATTGACTTGATCAAAAGAAATTAAACTTTCATCATTATATACTTAGAATTCCTTGAATGGACTAAGTCAACCACCCTTACCTTGGTATAGGTTCCTTAATTTCCAAACCACATCCACTATATCATAGGTACCTTGTATAAATCAATGATCTCAAAATCAGTAGGAAGCATTTTGTTTTAAACTCCCTTATTCTTTGAAAAAACACCCTTAGCTAGAAGCATAGGAGAGATCTACATCTTAATTACTTATGGAAGAACTATCTTCTTATTCCACTCAAGACAAAATCCTTGCAAGAATAAACCCATGCATCTATGGAGTCCAATCACGATGAAGAGTTGTCGGTGTTGATAATAAGTTTGAAAGAAATCTACCATTAAAAGAAGATAGTCAAGAAGACCATTCTCTCCATTACCTCTCATCTGAAGCAAGACCTACGGTTAATGAAGAGGGTGACAACTCAACTAAAGGAAAGTCATCATGTTGCTATCAAGCTCACACTTCTCCTCTTTAGATCATCAAAAGATTATGGAAAACACACGAAGCATCTTCCTCATCCTTGATATGGAGTCCAAGTGAAATCAAATTTCATTGGTGAAGAAGATCACAATCACACCTCATCCATCAGTCACTACAGGAGCATTAGATAACATGAAACCTTCCACGGTAAGACTAATCGTGGACTTCACGTGAATATGAAGACAGAGAAGAGACGAGAAAGTCTCCCTGAAGAGAACTTCAAGAAATCACTGTCACACGAGCACAGAAGGAGACAGCGCTCGAAGAATTTGCATCAAGGGAGGCTTGCCAACACTGTTACGACCCGTCTCTGCTCTCTTGTACCGTACCAAGAGAATCTCTCTACCTACCATGGTGATCCACATGAAGATGATAGACGAAGCCAAAGCCCGTTGAGCTCCCTTTTCAAGCCACAGTCCGTGCGAGCACGCGGATTCTCCAACAAAAGATCACTTACGGTCAAACAAGGAGCGATATCAGATAGAGAGAGAGATAGAGAGAGAGCCGATGGGGAATGGCTTTCCTGATCTGCGTCATCTAAGGATGGACGAGAGAAGACAGCCATTCCGGTCGTGGTCGAGCGAGGCGATCCGGTTGAGGATCCGGAGAGTAGATCGACGCCGGATTTGGTCCCAGGAGATGGCAGCTCAGCGTATATGGAAACTGGATCGCAAATCTTCTCGGCGATTCCATCGTTCATGGAAGCTGCCTTCTTTCACACCAGCTACTTCACTGGCACCCTTGAGGAACAGTTTTTGAGAGAAACCAACGCGAGGCAGCTCGAAATGATCGAGCCTTATCACCCGTGCCCGGAAGACAGTACGAGGATCTGCTGACGACACTGGATGGCTTGAACGCGCTGAGGGGATGCCACCCGTGGAGTATGGAACTCAGAGATTTCTTGAATTTCTTGATAGAACGTTGAAGGACTCCAAGCCGGGTCAATGGTCAACCAACGCGGAAATAAAATTCTACCGTCCTGTCCACGTAAGAAGGATCACCGAAAAGAGTTATTCGCGGGCGTAACTGCCCGCAGCTGCACTATCCTGCTCCGACGCACCTCTTCGTTCTTAACCTCTATCTTCTTCACCTTTAAAAGGGGAATGATTGTAAAGGATAGGCAGTTGTTTTTTATGAAAATTGGTTCCTTGGTTACGTTTCTCTCTGTGTTCATCGTGTTTCCCCGTGTCTCCTCCATTCCCTCTTCCGCATCCTCTCTCTGAGATTCTACCTTCCTCTATTTTCTCCCTCCCGTTCTTTCCTCTTTCAACCATTTCAAAACAAGAAGCAAACAGTAAATACATTGGGTCGTGTGTGGGTTTCAAAAGCATCATCTTCAAGTCACGAAGCAGGTATCGTCCTCTCTCTTCTTAAAACCGTGAAGATAGTTCTAACAATAAATCCATAAGTCCACTATTAGATCTCTCTTTCCATTTATTCTCTCTTATCCGAAAATATTATTCGTACAATATCCCCAGTCACCGTCATACTCCCCCTCACCGTCACATTTCTATCTCTCATATAATCACTATTGTCTATCATATCTCCTATATTCTCCATCTTCTATCATCTATTTTATATTATATATTCAACCTTCTCTTCTTATCGCCATATCCATTCTATTTCTCACATATCTACTATCCGAAATTCATATCATATTAAATAATCCCAATCTTCATTCTATCCTTATTAGTATACTAATCAGTAATCATATTCACCTTCGCATCAATCAAAATCTTTCCCCATTATTCTTTTCTTCATACTCTTCGCAATTCACTCTCATTATCATTATCAATCACTCATCTATTCGCATTCTTCCTTCTCGTTTATTCACTGAAATATTTATATCTTTACTCACTCATAGTCTCACTATTCTTTCCTCTCCACATTATAAACCTTTTCATACAAACATCCTTACTTATTAAATAACACATAACATCTTCTTCTTCATTTCTCTTATCTACTCATATTTAATCTTCATCATTGATATCATCCTCATAATTCCGAATTATCTTCCATAATATTGTCTCCGAATTATACATCTATTCTCACTGATATCATTCATAGGTCCTCCATAAGGTTGTAGGATTATTTCTTAATTAAAATCAGTAGATATTCATATTTATTTCAATCATTTCTCCCTCACATATTCACACTCATATTCTCATCTACATACATAGCACTATTTTAAAATATCCTACATCATGATGTCTCTTCCTTAATTCATATCTAGGTTCACTTGGAACCCTTGAGTTCATGTGATGAGATAATTCTCCATCACTTAGCTTCGAAACTAGAGAGAGGGAAGACTCATTGTTTCTAGCTCCTCCAAGTTACTAGATTCCTCTCAACAAAGGTGTAGAGGTCGGAAGTAGGTTTCTCCTCATCAAGATCACCCTCGTAGCTAGAGTTGGAGTATGTTTTGAAGCTAAGGTGACCTTGGTGTTGATAAAATAGGATATCCCTAGGAGCATGTTTGAGATATGCAAGAATGTATAGACAAACATGCTTATGAATATCTTGTGGTGCATGCATAAATTGGCTTAGAAGGCCCATTGTATAGGAGATATCCGAATGAGTGACTGATAACATACATATTTAACTTAAATTCTTACCTTATTTAACTAATATTCATGCTTATTTTATGTAATTATGATGCATGTTATCATAGTTTTTATGAATTTTCTCCATTGGTATGTCATTCTACTAAAGTCCATGTTTATGCATTATTTAGGGTTTATTATGTGCCCTATGAATGTTTAATCTTTTACAAGTTTAAATAAATAGAAATTAATTACCTTACTTTGACTTTAGTAGATGATTTAAAGGATTAATTCCAAGAAAAGAATGATTGGATGATTAAAAGAGAGAAGTCTTAATGAATGCCTTAGTATTATTTTTTTAATCCATCCCATTTTCTTCTTTGAAATTATACTTTAGATGGCATAATATTAAAGATGAAGAAATTTATGATCCAATGGAGAAAATTTGAGTTTAAAAGGAGTTATATTTATGAAGTTATGAATTTCTTAATTTCAAAATTTTCTGGATTTTATTTTGATTTTTCAGGATTTATTCCATTAAAAAAATAGCAAAAAGGGGTTATTTAATCACACGGGACCCACGAAGGTGATGTGGTGCAACGCGGACACGTGACAGGGCCACGCGAGCCCACGTGGATGCCTACGTGGTGCCTACGTGGCGTGATAGTGATATCGGACGGTCGTGATTAAATCGCGCACTCGGCTAATCTTGGGGAGACACGTGGCTTCATGAGGATTCTTCGATGAAGATCGGACGGCTGAAATCACGCGGAATGGAATCCGCGTCATGGGCCACGATCCCACCGATTTCACACGATCGGACGGCTGAAAAATCACACGGGGTGTGATTTCCCAACAAATAGGTTGATTGCCTCTGTGAGTCTTTCAGGGGTTTGCAACCAAGTAGTTTTGTCTCCTCAACTACATTTAGGACATACTTACATTGGTTAAGGACCAACTTCCCCAACAGATAAGCAAACTCGATGCCTAGAAAATATTTCAGAGTGCCCAAATTGTGGACGGTAAGGTGCGAGTACAAGCCTTGCTTTGAGCGATCTCGGAGTTGTCATTCCTGGTGATAAGGATATCACCAATGAATACGATGAGTAGAACACTTTCACCTAAGGTATTTTTTCAAAAGACTGTAGTGATCTACCATGCATGTTATTAACCCTTAAGCAAGAACAAGCTGGCTGAACTTTGAAAACCAAGCTTGATAGCTTTGCTTTAAGGTGTAAATTTTACATCAAAGATGACATATTTGGGCTATCTCCCCTGGGAACTTATCAAAAAATTACAGTCACGCAAGTTCACGTATTAAAAATTATACTCAATTCTTTGAAATTGATCTTAAAATTTAGAACACTAGCGAGTCTTGGTCAAATCCACATGGAGTGAGGGAAAAAGATTGAGATTAACATTTATTTGTGTATTTTTAATAAAGAAATTGGAAATTATTAGTGAAGAAGTGAAATGAATATGAAAGATGCAATGAATCAAATGAGCAATTATCAGATCAAAAATTCTTAATTGGATAGGAAAATAATACTTTAGGGTTGAAAACAAAGATTTAAGAATTGAAAAGATGGAATTATGCTCCAAGATTGAACGAAATTTGTCATGATCTAAATGTTCGCAATCAAAAAGTCACTCTAACATTGCTTCCTCATAGGTCACTCCTTCAAGAGTCTTTTCATCTTGCTGGGACATTGCAGGTTGCATCCAAAACAAGAAATGAATATAAAGGAAAAGAAACTTACCAAAATTATGTTCGGTACATGATTGATTAGCGACAAATTTTCCATTTCTTTGGGCTACCCAAAGCTAGAAGTATCCAAAGAAATGTAAAAACCCACGTTTTTTTTTGCTCCATTTCTTTCGTCAGCCATTGTGACAATAAAAGAGAGCATGAAATGAAATTTTGCCCATAAATATTTAGTTCCAAAATTCTATCTAAATCATAAGATATTATAATTTCAATTTGGAACATTAGTAGTTATTGACTTTACCTTCAATGATGCTCCATTCATTACTAGACATCGGGTTGATCAAATGAAGTTTGCAATAGTAAGGATTGCACCACGCCGTAGCTTGTGATCGGTAATACCTTTAAAAAGTGATTGAAATCATCACTAACTATTCGATCAAGCCCATCAATGTTGCAAGGGCTGAAATTTTGCCACACGTCACTGACGAGGCAATTTATAAGGTCATTAAAAACACACAAACATCGGTCAAACAAAATTTATAATTCTGAACTCACAATAAAAAAAGATATGAAATCAAGTATAGTGTAAAGATCAGGTCGATCTACAAAGAACACGATTGCCTTTGATCGAAGCATTGACTTGATCAAACTTAGGTTTAATTAGAGATTTTAAGAAGTGAAAATAAATATTTTTATTAATGAAAATGATATAAATATATGAGAGAAAATATTTTAACAATTTAGAAAATGATTTGACGAAGAAAAGTCAAAAGTCAAGGTCAAATCATTGAATTTGAGCAGACGTTGACTTTATGTAAAATCAGAGAAGAAAAAGGTGGTAAAGTATTATGAAAATTATATATTCAGAAACAAGAGAGAAAATGAAAAATTTTGATACATAATTCGTCATTTTTTTAGAAGAATTTGATTTATTGAAAATCAAAAATCAGAAAAATCCCGAAATGAACACTTCGGTTTAAATCATCAAATTGACTAACCAAATGATATCTAAATTAAGAAATTAAGATATTAATAAAAAACTAACAACTAGAAGACTCCAAAAAAACTAAGATTGTCAAATTTTACCTTGTACTTGAACAGTAACTGCCTCCGCAAGTCAATGCCCAAATTTGGATTGAAAATGAATAGTTGATGGTCAAATGTTAAATTGAAGGGTCAAACGGTGATGAAATTTTATGAATTAGCTATCCATAGAAAGCTGATGAAACAAGGAATCCAATGAAACCAAAATCAAATGGACTTAAGATCAAGGAGAAATTCTTGTTTGAAAACAAGCAAAAATCCGCACCCAAATTTGGGTGAAACGATCAATAATTCAATTTATAAAATGAAATTACCTATCTAAATCTAATCTAAACTATATAAATTGCAAGGATTAGGAAGAGCTCACACTACTAACCCGATTGATGTGAATATTGAGCCTCGAAGTGTCTTGATTGTGGAGAATTTTTTAGGAACCTTCTTCGATGTACGTTCGGCGTTTAAGGGAAGAATCCAACCTTTTCTTGCAGTGAATTCATGATTAACTTGCATCGATTGATGCGAAATTGAGTGTAGGACGTAAGAGAATCACAAAGAACTCAAGATCTTCATTCAAAATTGCATAATTTCTTCACGATTCAATCAAGAGTTGAATTTACAAAGGAAAAACATCATTTGTATAGGAAATTTCATCGTGAAAATCGCAGACTGTCCAATTCGCTAAAGGATGATTCAACGGCTGAGATTGCGTGATTTAAGTGGGCCATGATCCCACGATCTCCCCACGATTTTTGACCTCTTTTAAAAGGAATTAAATCCGGAAAATGCCTGAACAATTAAAATAAAATCTAGAAAATTCCATAAAATTCAGAAATTCATATCTTTCTTTATATAACTCCTTTTTAACTCAAATTTTTTCCATTGGATCAAAAATTTCTTCATCTTTAATATCATCCCTACAAATATAAATTCAAACAAGAAAATAGCATGAATTCAAAATAATCTTAAATAGTCCCTTAAAAATTCTACTTTATATCAACCCATCACTCTCTTCTTGAAATTAATCTTTTAATTATCAACTAAAGTCAAAATAACTCAAGGAAAGTGGTTAATTTCCCATTATTTCATGTTGTAAAAGATCAAACATCAATAAAAGATATAATTAACCCTAAATAATGCACAAATATGGACTTTAGTAAAATGGCATATCAATGGAGAAAATTTATAAAACTATGATAACATGCATCATAATTACATAAAATAAGCATGAACATTAGTTAAATAAGATAATAATTTAAGTTATATATGCATGTTATCAGTCATTCAAGAGAAATCTGGGTTGCTGATTCAACACCTCACAAAACATTAGGTATCACACTCCTATTCACTAGGAATAAAGGATCTCGTGGACCCATGCCACAAGATCAAGTAGCGCTGATGCTCCCAAGTATACCTATGAAAAAAATCAAATTACTCCCACATGGAAAAATTTAAAGAAAATTTCAATCTTTTAAATAGCAGCCCATTAAGGGTCGATATTTAACATCATCATTAAAGAAATAAACACTCCCCTTGATAGCACCACTCAAGGGTTGGCTATAAACTGTGTGGCACTGCCTTTTCACACCACATGTGCATATTGCCACATCACCAAGGCGAATAAATGATTTTCTAATCCTAAAAATATAAAAAATTCATAGAAAACCCTTAACAATTAGAAAAAGTATCACAATTTTTTTCAAAAAATTAAGAAAGATCAAGGAAATTTGATGAAAAAAATCTAAGAAATCCCTAGACATTAAATGTTCATATATTTTCATAGAAAACTCCTTTCTGGATGAAATTCTCACATATTTATTCTTATCATGTCCTCTTTTGAAGTAAAAAATAAATGATAGAAAAAATAATAAATTTGCACTCAACCCACTTCATCTTATTTTCAACTTCATCTCTATCATCTCATACAAAGGTGGTTAATTCATACTAGTTGATCTTATAATTTTTGAACGTTTGTCATGGATTGAATTAGCCCTAATTTATCACAAAGTACAATTATGAGTGATATGACAAGATAAATGCAAAAAATTAATCTATATATGATAACATGCATAATAATTATGTCAATCATACCTTAGATAATGTTAAAGAATCATAAATTTGTATGTGTGGAATGTATTGGATTAGAACTACATACCAAAAGGGTTGCTCAATGAACAAACACTTGGGGAGGTCGCTGTAAAGAAAAGCATTGGAGACATAGAGCTGGTGGTTGCACCAACCCTAATTCACATCCAAAGAAAGAAGAATGGGTACAGAATTAAGGTGAACCATTGGGGAGAAGTTTTCTTTGTTACCCATGTCATACGCTTAAGTGAACCTTTGGGCCACTAAATCATGCCTTGGGGTAGTGAAAGGTGCCATCAAGGGTGTAGTTCCAAGTAAGCACCCATGTATGTTTAACGATACTAGAATGGGTAGGTGATAAGAGCATAAAAAGTAATTATAAATACTAATAAAATTTTCTTATTTATTTATACTAAACTCTTGAATATGCTATCACACCCACTATCTCATGACTTAGAATTTTTATAAGATAAGTTTCTTAAAAATAAAATTCCTCTACATAAATCTTGAAGTTTTTTATTCAATTTAGGGAAATCCATAAAACAAGCAAGGGAACATCTTCTAAAGGGCAAGGTTCAAAAGAAGGAGCTGTGTTCCAACTAAGGCCCACTGAACCATAAAAGGGAGCCCATCAATGCCACTTTGGAGAAGAAACTAAAAGAACAAAGCAGTGGAACTTTTTGTCTCCTCCTTTTTTTCTATTTACTCTCTCTTTTTCTCCAATTCTTTCTCCTAAGTTTTCCTTTTGGTTTTTGATAAGTCCAAAACAGGATGTAAATCCTATGTCATTGTGATGGTTTAATTCGACATATGCAATTATATTATCTTCTAATATATTTTTTCCCTTAATTTCTATCCTCCAAAAGTATAGCTCAATGAGGGGTCGAATCCTAGAGAGGTAAATTCTAATCCTTCTTTAATGTATTCAATCTTCTCCTAACACGCTTCCCATCCTATATCACTATCCTGTCATTTTCATTTATAACCAGGTCCTTTGCTTCTGTCGATAGAAGATCTGAACAGCTGAAAATTTTATGTCTCTTTTCCCTTCTTTTCCTATGTATTACTATGAAGCTCAATCTTATACCAACACCTAGCTCCACTCTCTTTATTTTATAATCCTATTACCTTTTTTATCATAATGACTATATTTATGTTTTCTTTTTTTATTTATTTATCTTAGGTAAACTCTATCCGAATGAGTTAATCGTCCTAATATCACTCTACTATATGCACTTTATCTGCTCTTATACACTTCCTAAAATCTTAAACAGAGGAGAATATTTCTAAGCAAGATTTGTTCGAAATTATTTTTGTATCTAGAATATTGTTCTTAGTAATCCTCTTATAACTCGAACTATGTCTACTACTTACTGTAGGAATTTCTATTACTGACACTTTTTTGATTCTAAACGAAAGAACCGATGTGAAGAAAAGCTTATATCCAACTATTTTATGTTTTAATATTTTTTAAACTAATCTCTTCTGAATCTAAATGAATCTAATCTCTACGGATGAAATTTCTTTTACCTATATTAACTGCACTAGAATTAAAAGGAGGAACAGGTTATGCAAAAACCGTCAAACTTCGTCAATCAATTACTGCTAACCTTAAACCAATTCAAATCTCATTTTCTGAAAGTAAAAAAAATGAAAACAATGCGTTAACTGCGGAAAGAAATTCGTAATCAAACTCGATCAATATTTCTAAAATAGGTAGATTAGAATCTTGAAAGTAGAAGAAAATTAAATTCTAAAATAACAGAAACAACTAACTGAATCAAAAAGAATATTTCAAGAAAAAAACTAAGGAGAAAAATAGATCTTAACTAAGTTTTGAAGCCTCGAAGTGATGCTGAACTGCTTGGAGTGAGTTCGATCATCACTTTGAATGCCTCTCAAACCTTTTTTGGCTCTTCCTCTCGCTGTGTCCTCTTGGCCGAGCGTCATCAGGCGAGAAATCAAGAACGCCCTCTTCCGCTTCTTCCTTCCCTTTTTAACCTAACTGGTCCGCGATTTTGAGGTAATGCGGTTCAGTTACGCTCTTCGTGCTGACTGCTATGCATGTAGGAGTGTGCGCTTCCATAATCTCCTTGAGTAGTTAGCTTAAAACATAGGTGATTGGTGGAAATTCTCAATCGTGCAAAACACCAAACACCCATTGTTGGTGGCATTTGATATATGTGTTGCTTTACACCCAGAAACGTGCGCTCTTCTTCTATTGGTGGCTGCTTTCTTTATACACAACCTGCCTACAGCTCATTAAATTTGACGAGCCCATTAAGGGATGTTAAAAAAAACTTCTCTTAAAGAAAAAGAAATTACATCAATCTAAAGAATTCATTTTAGCATTAAAAAAATTAAGAAAAAACATAGAATTTAACAAAATGAAAACTATCTTTAATTGTTGTAATTCTTCTATTAAAACTCTTTTTTTTATTCATCTCAAAGATGTTCATTTTGACATAATCATATGATAACATGGGACAAATATAAAAGAAATTGGATCTTTTAACGATATTCTAACCAAGATGAACAAGTATATATGCTCATCTTTTGCATGTTATCAGTGTTTATCCTATCTTCTTCCAATAGGAACAATGTAATGAAAGATTATGAGAATAGAATGAAATTAGTTGCATTTTCCCTCCCTAGTTCAAACCCCTTTTCTGATCTCTCTCGCCCTCTACCTATCTCTAGTTTTGTTTCTTGATCTCTCACTCCCCCTTACTTTCAATCGCTTGTTTTCTCCCCCCATCTCTTCTTTCCATTCTATTTTGGCCAATCTCTAGCATCTCTATTCCTCTCTCTTAATCTCTCCATTTCTTGTTCCCTCTCTATTGCAATTTTTCTCTCTCTTGCAATTCATCTCTCTCTTGCTCTCTCTCTCTCGTGATACCTCTCTCTCTTGCTCTCTCTCTCTCTCTCTCTCTCTCTCTCGTGATACCTCTCTCTCTTGCTCTCTCTCTCTCTCTCGTGATACCTCTCTCTCTTGTTCTCTCTCTCTCTCGATCATTCTCTCTATAAATTTCTCGCTCTCTCCCTCTTGTTCTCCTTCTTTCTCTTGCTCTCTCTTCCTCTTTCTCAAAAATTTCTCTTTGTCTCTCTAAATTCTTCTCTTGCACCTTTTATCTCCATTCTATTTCATTCCCTCTTCCTTGCTCTCTGTCAATTTCTTCCTCGATCCTCCTCCATCTCCCAATCTCACTATCTTTCTTGATACCCCCCCTCTAGCGCTCTCTTTTTCCCTCAACCTCAAGGGCTCCTTCTTCCATGAGCAATCTCTCTCACTCTCTTAATTTCTCTCTCTCTCTCCTTCATTCCTTCTCTCTCTCTTTCAATTCCTCTCTCTCTCTCTCTTTTTCTCATGCTCTTGTTTCTCTCCCTCTCTTGCAAATTCCCTCGCTAACATTCTTTCAATATTTCTCTCTTTCTCTCTCAACCACTCATGTTCTATTACTCTCCCCCTCTCCAGCAGTCTCTTTTTCTCAATCTTTCTAGCATTTTCTCTCTCACGATCTCACCCTCTCTCCCATTCGAGTTTCTTTAGGATCTACCTCTCTCTTGCGCTCCAAGTTTTTCTCTTTCTCATTTAATCCCTCTCTCTCTTTCCCATCCTCTTTCCATATATTGCGCTCTCATTCTGTATCTCGCTCCCTCAATTTCTCTTTCTTCCCCTCTCATGCAACCTCTCTCTCTCTAAGACATATTTGCAAGTACACAAGTTGAGACATATTTAGCGATATCATTATAGGCACATGCCAAACACATTAGATGGCAAGCTACAGTGTTAACAACCTTTGAAGACAATAATAGGCTTTCCATGATGTGATTTCATCTTGTTTGTCTTTACTTCATAATTTGACATTAACGATTCGTTGTTCAAAATAAAGAAAAAATGAAATATAGAAAGGAATATAATGCAACGACATGTTTTCAAATGCTTGATGCAAGGCTGATTTTTGGCATGACTCTTCAAGAGTCAATGATTCCCTCAAAGATCTAACAATCACTCCCTCAAGCTTGAAGATGATTTCCTCAGCATTGATTTTTGCCTTTATGTCTACAAATTTTACTCTCCCAAGTGCTTTCATCATAATGTCTGCACGCTGCTCTTCCGATGCAACATGTTTGATCTTCACCCAATTTTCTTCCACACACATATGTATGTAATGATAGTGCACATCAATACTTCTTCATGTCGTGATCTTGTGGATTCTTTGCCAATTTGATGGCAAAGGAGCTATCGACTCGTAATTCTACTCGCATCATCATTTTCTGGTTAATTCACCTATAAAACTTGCTAACCAGTTACCTTGGCATGTTGTCACCTTTAACACAATGTACTCAACTTTGCAAGATTAATGCGCGATGATTCTCTACTTCTAAGATGTCCTAGTGATTAGATTCTCACCAAGGAAGAATACTGACCAAATGATCTCCAACATAGTACTCTTCCTATCCAAATGATCTCCAACATAGTCACTGTCGAAGTACCCGATTAACTCAAAAAACGCATTCTTCTTGTATTTAAGTCCACACTTTAAAGTGCCTATTATATACCTCATGACACATTTAGCTGCCTTGAGATGTTCCATAGAAGGATTTTCCATGAATCAACTAAGCCCACAAAGGACATTAAATTTTGTGTGATATGGGTTAGATAATGCAATGTTCCAAGTAAACTCCAATCTACGGTTGTGACGATCTTCTCTAAATTATTATTTATTCAGATTTTGTCTTTTGCTCTAGAGGTGTGGCTCATGCATTACTATCCATCATTTTTTGGTCTTTGAGCAATTTCTCTGCAAATGCTCTTTGATTTAGGATGAGCGGTATTTATCTTGAACAATTTGAATGCCCAAGTAAGTCAAAAGTTGTCTAAGATCAATCATCTCGAACATATTCATTAGTTGTGATTTAAAATTCTTCAGATTTCCTTCATTTGACCCAGTCAACTATAGGTCATTTACAAATACCCTAAGAATCACTCTCGATTCTATGGACATTTTGAAGTAAACTGGAAAAATAACGGTAACTGGGCAGTGATAACATGCATTTATAACTTGAATTCTTATCCTAATTAACTCATATTCATGCTTATTTTATGTGAATATGATGCATGTTATCATACTTTTTAGGAATGTTCTCCATTGGTATGTCATTTCACTAAAGTTGATATTAATGCATAAATTAGGGATAATTTCATGCTTAATAGATGATTAATATTTTGTTAATAGATGTTAATCCCTTTTATTGAATGATTTTTTACTTTAGTTCATGTTTTGAAGGATAATTTCAAGATGAATTCATGATTTAGAATATTTAGTAAGAAATGCGTTAAGTAAATTATAATTCATTTTGATTTCTTCTTTGAAAATATATTTTAAATGACATGATGTTAAAAAAAAGGAATTTGTGATCCAATGAAGAAAATTTGGATTAAAAAGGAGTTGTATATTTAAAGTTATGAATTTCTGAAATTTCTGCCCTTTTTCTGATTTTTATTTGATTTTTAAATTGATTTTTATGAATTTTTCCTTATTTAAATTGCCAAAAAGGGGTGTACTTACCGCAGGAGCTGACGTGGCGAGTGGGAACGGCGCGCGAGCTGACGTGGTGCGCGGCACCACCGCGCAGGTGCGACGCGACGCTGAGGCCATGTGGCAGAGCCGTGGGTGGCCCACGCGAGGCGCAGGTGGCGCACAGGGTGCGGACACGTGGCAGGAGGCCACGGGTGTCCACGCGGGTCCACGCAGATGCCCGTGAGGGGCTCCACGTGGCAGGTAAGGTGGGCAATTGGAGGGCCCACGGGTATAGTGGACCCCACAATTTAAACTAACGAGTTTCGGTTTTTTCTCCGTGTGGGACTATATTTCCCACACGGTTCTACGATGCAGGTGATGTGGCGGCACAAACGACGTCGGATGCACGGACTTCACATGGATTGCGCTAACTCGATGCACGCGGAGTCCACCTGATGACCATCATGAGCACGTGCTCAATAGAGGGAGTTAGTGGATGTGATCGAGCGCGTACCTCGTGACACGTGGAGACGCTGGGGGCGTTCGATCGTCAATGCGAATGGATCAGGACTTCATCAGACGGTCGCGATCTTTCGCGACTTCAGTGGCGCGTGGACTCACCTGGATGCGTTGATTTTCCATCGGACGTTGGACGCTTCGTCGAGACGATCGTGACCTTCATCGCAATCTTTATCAAACGGACGGCATCGTGATCTTCATCGCGATCTTCATCAAATGGACGGTATCACGATCGTCGGGACGATCGTGATCTTCATCAAGCGGATGGCATCGCGACTCATCGGGACAGTCGGATCTCCATCGGACGGACAAAGAAGGGACAGCCGATTGGGCTATCGGGACCGCCCAGCTTATCCGATCTCCATCGGACGGTGGATCGCGCCTCACAAAGAACCACGATCGACGCGCGATCGTGGCCCGATCATTGCGCGATCGTGGCCCGATTGGCGTGCGATCGTGGCGCATTCAGCGCCAAATTGGAGCTCCTTCATTGCCGAATCGAGGGCATTCCTCTTCCAACTTCATCAGACGGTCTTTGATTGAGAATCGACAGCACAATGGATGCACGATCGTGGCCCGATCGTGGTGCGATCGTGGCTCTTTTGAAGCAAAATCGTGGCTCATTCAAGGCCAATCCGGAAGCCACGACGCCGCCAAGGGGAATCACTCCCACGACGCCTCAAATCAGCTCCCACGACCGCCTCAATCGCCCACGATTTTGGGCTAAAATCCTCCTTAAAAAGCCGTGTATTTCTCCCTTATTCTTCAACTTTTGATCGATTCGTTAAGAAATTAATCAAATTTTGAGGAAGGTCTTAAGTTATAGTGGTCCTCTGCCTCCAATTGTGTAGAGACGCATCCATTGAAGCATGATAATCACGATTTCATCTCTTGATTTCATCGAATTTTCCCCTTAAATTCTAAACGTCCACGAGGAAGAATCCGAGCAAATTCGCTTCAATCCATGAGAATTGAGGCCCCATTCTTGCAGCAATTGGGTTAGTAGTGAGATTCGATCGATTATCAAGAGGTAATTTGAGTTTTGATTAGATTTAGAAGTTTAATTTTGCAAATTAGTTCATAGTGTTCTTCATTTTTTTCTAATTTTCAGTCTGAAAAATCTCTAATTTTGAAAATAAGATATCTCTCTGATTATAATTCCAAATTACTTGATTTTGATTTTTTTGGATTCCTATTTTCATCAGCTTTCTGTGGATAGAAAATTCATCAAATTCCGAGTTCATTTGGCCCTTAAATTTGACGTTTGACCGAGGACTATTAATCTTTCATCAGAAGTCAAACGCTGACTTTCGGGATCAATTACTTTCAATTTACAAATCAGAATTCGATAGTTTTGGTCTCTTTAGATTCCTCTGGTTCTTAGCTTTCTAGTGACATATAAATTTCAAGATTTGGATTTCATTTGACCGATCAATTTGAAGATTTCCTCTGAGGTGTTCATTTCGGGGATTTTCTGATATTTTGATTTTCAATAATTCATAGTAAATCCATTTCTTATCCAAAAATCACGAATTATATTACAATAAATTTCATTTTCTCTCTATTTTCTAAAATATAATTTTCGTAATATTTTGACACTGTTTGGTTCTCTGATTTTACAGTACACCTACTGTTATTAAAAGTCAATGCTTTGACTTTGACTTTAGACTTTTCTTTGTCAAACCCGAGAATTAAATTCTTAAAACTTCTTATTTAGTATATTTATATAATTTCTACTCATTAAATCTTATTTTAACTTCTTTAAAACCCCTTTTAAACCTAAGTTTGACCAAGTCATTTCTGCGATTAAAGTCAACCCTCCTCCTTGTGGATCGACCCGATACTTACACATTACTTGATTTTATATCTTATCTTTGTGAGTTCGGTTTTATAAATTTTGTTTGACCGGAATTTTTGTGATTTAACGACACATGAAAATGATCTGTCAGGCAGCCACTTGCAATGGTGCATGTTCAAATTCAGTTTTCTTTTTTCCTAAAGAGATCAAACTCTTTTCGAGCTCGAAATACCAAGCTGTAGGTGTTCGTTTGAGACTATAGAGTGCCTTTTGTAGTTTGTTGACATCATTTTTCTGCTTCAAGTTTTCATAATGTTTAGGTTGACTAACATAAACTTCTTCCAATATCTCTCCATTTAGGAAGGTTATCTTCATATCCAAGTGATAAATAGACCATCCAAACTGAGTTGAGATGGCTAATATGATCCGAATCATTTAAATTCTAGCTACTATAGGAAACACTTCATCATTGTCATTACCTTGTCCTTGTGCATCACCTTTGACGACCAAGTGTGCTTTATGCTTCAAAATTTTCTCATTTTGATTTTAAGCTTGAATACCAACTTCAAGCCAATTGGTTTACAGTATTTGGGAGGTGAGACTAGTTTCCCAATCTCATTTGTTTCATTTGTTATCATTTCTTCATCCATTGCAACCTTCCATTATGGATTCTTTAGAGCATCTTCAACTAAGATTAGCTCATCTTTGGCTAGATGGCAAACTTATTTTGTGGGCTCTCCTTCTTGCTGAGTCTCAACGTACATCTGAGTAAGTTCTTTGAAATTTCCTGGTCTGCAATCTTCAGTTCTTTAGTAGAGATGGATTCATTGGTTGAGGCTTCATACACTTGACTTTTGAGATTATCTTGGAGTTGCGGAGTATCACTTTCTTGATTTTCTTGATCGAGTGTAGAATGGAATGAGAAAGGTGAGTTACATGAAGTACCTTTTTGACTTTCCACATAATTCTCTCAATTCCATCCGCAAGTTTCTTCAAATATTACATCTCTTGTGAGATGTATGCTCAGTGTTGATGGATCATATACCTCGTATGGCTTGCTACCTCTTTCATAGCTAATGAACACCATTGGTTTACTTATGTCGTCAAGTTTCTTCAGATTACCTGTGACGGTCTTCACATGTGCAAGGCACCCAAGCACTCTAAGGTGATCTACCTTTGGTTTGATGCATGTCCAAGCTTCATAGGGAGTCTTTACTTTTAGACTCTTTTTTGGAGCTCTATGGAGGAGGTAGATGACGAAGAAAATCCTCTAGGTCATTGAAAACACATAAATACGCATCAAAACAATTACCAAACTCACCAATTTTAAAGATTAACCACCAATTAGATAGTATAAATGTGAATAAGGGTTGAATCCATGAAGAATTAAGGTATTTTTTAGGTACTTTTTAAAATTTGATCAAATTGGATAATGAATTGAAGTGAGAAATTAGGGATTTTGATAGATTCGGAAAGAGAACTCAAAGACAAATCCACGGAATCAAAAATCACTCGATTTTCGATCAAGATTCACGTAGAAATCAAAGAGGAAAAATTAGATAGAAAATTGATCACGAAGAGAGAGAAATTCAAAATAAAGTCTATAATGCACCTAATTTATGATTCTAAATTACAATTGTTGAGCTCAAAGTCATTGTGTGTTTAAGCCCGACAAACTTACTATTTATAACTAGGAAACTATGAAGCAATTGGGATAATTGAGATGTATAGGTTTTGATGGGGACCATCTTACACCGAAGGCCAGAAGCAGACCCGCCCGACAAGCTCAGGGTGATGTCAAGACCTCAGGACCCTTTGTGGCATGATAACAGGCAAAAGTATACTCTAAAACATCCATTTTATTTGCATTTTGGTCATAGAATGTTTTAAATCAATAATTATTTTTCATGTTATCATGATGTTATGCCTGGAATAAACACTTTCATTGCACTTGAAAATGGAGGAGTTAATTACAAAAACTTAGGGCTGTCATGAGAAATTTTAAGTAATAATTAATTTCAGAAATAATTACTTTATTAGCAATTTTTGGATAGGATAATCCACAATTTTTTAGCATTTACTTTAAAGGAAATAATATTTTCTTTTTCAGAAATAATTACTTTTAGAAGTTTCTTCAATTTTCAGTTTATGTTAATAATGCCCTTAATGGGTCGATTTGTACTAATGTGTTTTTTTGAGGTATTGTGGACAAAAAATGCATGCGAATTGTGTGAACCAATCACACGATGGAGAAAGAGGCTGTGTCCACGACGATGTGTACACAGTCAACCCTCGTCTCACCTGTTGGGTACGCGGAACACTGGCATATGAGACATCCTCCACCAATCACAGAGAGGAAGCTAAGTTGCTGAGCAATCACATCAGGCAACTCTGACACGCGTGCAGAGCGATGAGTATCAAGCATCGTAAAAAATTCATAGAATTATCGTGATTTCAAAATCTTCAATAAGAAGAAGAGAGGAAGCGGCAGGAGGTTTTCTCTTGATTTCTCGCCCGAGGAAGCTCGGCCTGGAGGACAAAGCGGGAAGAAAGTTCCATCGTGAAGCAGTGATGACCGAAGCATTCAAATCGTGCTGATTTCTCTGATCGAAAGCTGCAAATAGGTTTGCTGGATTAGGTTTAGATACAAAATTTTCATAGCGGTTTCTGTTGTTGTCTTTTCTGTTATTCTCTTTTCTTCCGAATTGAAATCTTCGGTATAGATATTAGATGTTTCATTTTAATTCAGTTCTTTTCGGTTGCTTCTTTCTACCGAATTGATTAATTCGGTGTAGATACTAGATGTTTCATTTTTTAATTCCGTTTATTTTTGTTGTTCTTTCTCTTTTCTTTTGAAGTGAATCATTTCTTGTTATTGCTTGTCTGAGATTCTGACTCATCATTTCTTTGGTCCTTTACTAGTGTAATCATTGAGTTTAATTCAATTTTCAAGTCTGAATCGCTTATGATTGTTCGCTGATTTCAGGAGTGTTATTTTTCTCATTAAGAAAAGCCTAAAAAAGTATTAAATGAAATTTCTTCTATTTTAGTTTTAGTCTTTTTTCTATTTTTTTTATTCAGCTGTGAATTTTTAAACTACAAAGTCATTTTGTTAGTTAGATTTTTCTTTAATCTCCCTAGATATAGATTCAATAATCTACTATTTCACATATCACTATAAAAACAGCAACATCATATTACACATAAATTCTGCATTATTTTGTGAAACAAAGAGAGTAATTCCTAAGCCATATTAAGACATTAACAAACACATTTAAAAAGACTAAGAAAGACAAAACAAAATATTTATTAATAAAATTTACATTGAATCAAAGATTATGTGCAAAATAAAATTCGATAAATTAGGTTAGAAATTATATGCAGAAACTTAATCAGGAAGTTAATATTCTTGATATAGTTGATAAATAAAAACATATATGTCTGAAAAGAAGTTTAAACAGAAAATAGAAGAAGAGAAGTCCAATTAAGAACATGATAGTGGTTGTTTCTTGATTTTTCTCTATCTTTATAATTTGAAAATGCAATTCATTTCCTATAATTCTCTTGTTGATTCGTGTTAGTGACCTAACAAATTTCTGTCTTGAATATATACATTAAAAAAAGAAATTATTGTCGCAACCTCCCTTGGATTCGACCCCTTACTAAGCCACATCTTTTGATATTTGTAAATTTTAAGGGAAATTCTTTAATATACGTGTTATTGATTAAGTCTGAACAAAAGTACAATGATACATTGCATCCCATAAAAAATGTATATAAAACACATTGCAAGTAATTATTACTTAAAATTTCTCATAACAGCCCGAATTATTTTTAATTAACTCTATTTTCAAGTGCAATGAAAGTGTTTCTTCCAGGTATAACATCATGATAACATGCAAAATAATTGTTGATTTAAAACATTCAATGACCAAAATGCAAATAAAATGGATGGTTTAGAGTATACTTTTGCCTGTTATCATGACCCCTCTAGGCCTATTTGGGCCCATAGGGCCCATAGGGGCTATTTTCCCCCTAACCTACCTATATAAGGTAGAGAGTGGCTCCATTAGAAGGATCAAAAAATGAAGAATCAACTGAAATTCATCCCTTGATTAGACGCTCGCATGCAGCCGCTGCAGCGCTCGCCCCCTCCTTCCTCTACCCCGAACGCCTCTCACTCCTCCCATGAAACCCCCATGGAAGAACTCCCATCTCCTTCTCTCCCCTCGATCTGTATCTTAGGCGGTTTCTAAGATCTCTTCCTTGTCCCCTCGATCCTCGCCAGGGGATCTCCATTCTGCAACCCTTGGCTCGTTTTACCCGCTCCGCTCCCGCTCGGTAGACCGGATAACTCACCTAGACAAGAAGCGACGCCCCATCCCCACTTTCCATCCACGCTTCTGACGGTGTAGGAGGTCAAGGGGTCGAACCTCGGTTTCCCCACCGCTACCCCGAGCCCGCGCTCCCACCGGACCTCCAAGGGTCTCGTCGCAGTGTTCAACCTCATCTTTCGCCGTGCGGGCGCTTTGCGTGCCCCGGGATTCGCCGCATGCGTGAAATTCTGGTTCGCCGATCCGCGCGCTTCCTAGCTCACAGGATTTGCCGCACGCGTGAGTTCGTTCCACACACGCGCCTCCGGACGCCCTGCCCTTTTGTTTTTTATCTGCATCGCGTGCACTCAATTCCTTCCCTGCCACCTCGCGCGCACACTCTTTTAGCTCGAATTCGTCACGCAAGCGCGAGCCAGACGCTAGTTAACAACCTCCTTGGCATTGACCACCTGCGCAGCTGGCCTTTTCGGACGCAACTACCCGCCCCTGCAAACATCCGGAGACCGATCGACCCTTGTGCATTTGGCCACCTGCGCGCGCTCTCGGCCGCGGCGATGCTCGTGCCTTTCTGCTGCCACCTGTCAACCCCCACGCGCTAACCGCGCGCGCGATATTCACCGTGACCCAGCACTCAACTGATTATCCAGTTTTGGTATGGCATCGACCACCACCGCCACTGAGTGAAGACGCTCCACCAGTGCATTTGCCGTTGACACGGGACCACCTGTCGATATACATCTCACCTGATTGGGCTCCAGCCCCACAGGTACGCTCGCAGTTGTCCCTCTCAGTGTTTATTTACTTCTTTCAGTGCTTTTTCGAAGGCTCTCCACCGCCGGGGTTTGGATAGCAGGAATTTCGGGTTTGGGTGTATCTAGGACTTCTCTTCGGGTACGGTGTCGGTCAAGCGGGTCAAAGGTACACGCACGTTGCGGTCGTAATCGTGCCATCACCGTATCCATTCCTCCGAGCCCCGGGTTGTCCCTACCCGCTTCCCCCTACCCCCTACCCCCTTACTAACGTTCATCGGGCGTTCATGCTCGTTGTCGTGGTGTTTATTACTCTCGTTGTTCTCTTTACCACTTAAGCATGTGCATATCATTCATGACATTGTTTGAAAAAAATTTACATCATCATATGAACGATATAAAACCTTTAATGCTTTTCCTATAAGATACAAAATTCTTAAACAAAGTGATTTAGTAGATATTAAAATTCACCTTCCTAAACTTCTTAAAATCTATTCTAAATTTCAACTCAAAAACTATGTTTCTTTCGAAACTCTTTCAAAAATTAATGATACTTCATATATTATGGGTATTCTTAATTATTGGGGCATATTTACTTCATTTACTACTTTGGATATAGTAGAATTTCATGAGAATAAGGATATACCTCTTAAAAAAATTTCATCTCCCCATCCTCTTGAAAGTGAAGTTCTTCAAAATTCTTTCCTTTCTCCTACTCTTGTGTCTAATGTTGGACTTATAGATAAAATCATTGATCATCGAACTATTATCACTGATTCTAAAGAGGAAGATTACTTATTTTTAATACAATGGAAAGACAATACAATAAGTGATGCTTCTTGGATTACTTCTCATGATCCATTACATTATGCCCCTCGTTTGCATTCTGAATTTTTCTTATATATGAAAGACACTTCTTCGGAGATGAAGTCCTCCAAACCCGGAGGAATGATGGAGAATTATTTCAAAACATGAACACAAGGGTTCCAAGTGAACCAATTTTCCTCCTTACTCATGAGTTTATGAAATTATCCATTCATTAAATCGATGAAGAAGACCTCTCTAAATAATTAAAGAGAGTGTAGATCTTAAGGGAATTATCTTCTCTCCTTTCTCTATTTTATACTGATCCAAAGATTGACTTGGTCAAAAGAAATATAACCTTTATCCTTAGAAACTTAGAACTCTTTGAATGGACCAAGTCAACCACCTTTTTACCTTTGATATAGTTTCCTAATTTTCCCAACCACATCCACTATATCATAGGTACCTTGTGTGAATATATGATCTCAAAAGAAAAGAAAATAGGAACATCTTTGTTATTCCATTTCCTTCTTTCTTTGAAAACTACCTCTAGTTAGAATTTTAGGAGAGATCTAATTTTTCTCTACTGTTGGAAGAGACTAATCTCCATAGAAATTCAAGTCAAAGCCCATGAAGATAAAGACGACTACATTAAATAAGACAGTCATGATTAAACTGATGGATATTATGTGGCCTATAAGCCAATCACACTTCCATGTATCTTGTTTATGTTCATTGAAATGAAATTTATTCATTGTCATTCTTATGTGATGTTTGCAATGCAGTCCATGAGCATGTGCAATGACTAAGTGAATTATGATGAGATCATAATATAGTGATCACTAGTCTTTAAACATATGTTCTAAATATTCCTATTCGTGGGATACTCGAGAAGGACATCGAATTAGCCATCTCATATGATGAGTATGGCCGATCCTATAGCCATCGGTGTAAAGACACTAAGGATAGATAGTGGGTGCTCTTTGGAGAAAGAGTTCACTGAATTGATCCATATGAATCCCTAAATAGTATTATACCTAACTGTCAATCAGGTTGATTCTGGATGGATGATCGTGTTTTGATTATGACTTACGAATCCCTAGCCACGGGATATCTAAAACGTCATATATTTGATACGACATGAAGTTCACGAAGATGATTGTGTGGTCAAGATGGGATCATCCACCCTTGGTATTTGAGGAGATTGACTCAAAGGAATGAGATGCGATGAAATCCTTGGCCAAGGTAGTAGAAATATCGAAGAAGGAGTTCTCAATGATTTCTACACGCATCAGTACTAACTTGAGTGACTGATTAGGGTTTGACAGTTGACCATACCCTAACTCATTCATGAGTCTAATGTGGATGAAGGATTATACATACATGGTAATCAATGACGGGAAGGTTCCATAAGTGAGTTCTTACATACTCCATATCTCCTAGAGTACGTGGTGTAGCTTGGCACCCAACGGGCTGGCAACTCAACCTATCGATTGGGTTAAATCGATCCTTGATTAATTAATCTATATGTGGATGTGGATAATTAATTAAGGTTGACCAATAAGGTGTTATTTGGTCTATAGAGTTATTAACTATTGAGATATATGGACCTAGAGGGTCACACACATCAGGTTTATAGATGTTGGTGGATATAGACATAATTATGAGGGTTTTTAATGAAAAAACCTCATTCCAAATGTCTATAAATAGGGGGAGAACGACCACAACTCAAGGTGCCCATGCAAGCCTTGTGGGAATTCTCTCCTTTCTTCTCTTTCTCTCTTGGTGAAGAGCTTTGAAGAGAAGATCCAACCATCCGGACACCGTGTGGATACCGCTAGAGGCTAGACACTTGAATAGCTTCAAGAACTCCTTCAAGGAAACCTTGTAAGTATGTTTTCTCATTCATACTAGATGATAGGATCATCTTTTCTTGGTGGCTCGGTATTTTGAATGTCCGATTCAATGTTTTTCCGCTGCATTTGATGTTTTAATCAAAATTTCGGAAAGTTATCGACCTCAGATCCCATCATAAACATCAAGGAAGATCATCATGAGGATAAGTCATCCTCATTTTCTCTTGAGCAACATCTCCATGCATAAGTCAAAGCTTCAACAGCAAGGACTATCTCCATTGTGAACAACACCTCCATGACTGAAGAAGAGGAAGACTTATCTTCCAAAAGCAATCCTTGTAATTATCAAGCTCATGAATACAAAGTACAAGGACCACGATTTACTTAAGAAGGACTTTGAGACCTATTATACGATCTTCGTGATCGTTGAATAATAGGAAGACTTGGACTAAAGGCGATTAAGTTTTATTAATACCATCCAGTTGGACATCGGCCGCAGATTTTCGGGAAATCCAGCTTATTTCACCTCCGCCCCTGTTGTGGTCGAACCGAGAATAGTCAAGTATCCTCCAAATTTTTGCCATCGTCTCGCCCTGGTGAATACGCAAAAACACATGTCACCAATATACGCAAGAGTATACAGTGATCGAAGGGCTCGAAGCAAGGAGACTCGTCACCCAATCATTGCACATCTCTACTCTCTCTCACCTTACCAAAAGACTCTCTCTTACCTTCATTTTGTCACCAACCATTCCCGAGTTGCTTTTTACATTCAATTAGAAAGTGGAGCTTCATGAGACTAAACACGATAAAACTGAAGAAGCGGAAGCTTCGCAATCCTGTTTCCGCCCGTCTCTACCTCTCCTCACCGCATTGAAAGGAATGCTCAACATCAAAGCACTGCTGACATTTGGATGCCAGTCATCAATGCCACAACACACCGCGATAATTCCACCATAAAGCTGAGTCAACCTGTTGACTTCGTGTTCGTGAACTGATGACAAAATAAATCGGACGCGCTAGTTTCATAAATTTTATGTTTTTGACACTCTTAAAACTCATCATATTCTTCGTTGTTGATGAGTAAACGACGCCTCCACGTGCCTCTTGCAGTGCTCGGTCAACTTCGACAAATATTGCTCGATACATTCGGTAACGGAATTCTGTTATCGGCACAGTCATCCTCGGTCGTATGTTTGACCGTTCCCAATTCCATCGTGACTGCTTCATGTTCTTCAAATTGTTGTGCTTCATACGAATTCCTCAGGTCTTCAGTGTAGTTCAGTAGTCGTGAAAATCTTCCATATTTCTTCTCTTCTCACTTATAATCCTATCATTTATAAATTATCTATTCCATCATAGTTGCTGATATCACTTCATGGATCCTCATACATCTCTAGGATATTTATTATTTAAAATTAGTAATTATTCCCTTCATACTCCACTTATAGTTCTTCATTATCTTCACATTTACATCACCATCTTCTTACATACCTTAGTTTCTAAATATCCTACATCATATTTGGTATCAGAGCACAAGGGTTCCAAGTGAACCTATACTCCTTCTTACTCATGAATTCGAGAAATTATCCATTCATTAAGTGGATGAAGAAGACCTCTCTAAATAATTAAAAGAGAGTGTAGATCTTAAGGGAATTATCTTCCCTCCTTCCCCTATTTTACACTGATCCAAAGATTGACTTGGTCAAAAGAAATGTAACCTTTATCCTTAAAAACTTAGAACTCTTTGAATGTACCAAGTCAACCACCTTCTACATCGATATAGTTTCCTTATTTTCCAAACCATATCCACTATATCATAGGTCCCTTGCATAATTATGAATATTGATCTCAAGAAACATCAATAGGAACATCCTTGATTTCCAATTTCTTATTTCTTTGAACAACCACTCATAGGTAGAAAGCTTAGAAGAGATCTAAATTTTAAGGAAGAAACTATCTTCCTATTCTACTCAAGACAAAACCCATGCATTTATGTATTGATAATCGACATGAAGAAAGCTTCAAGCAATGAGAATTATCTCCCAACACCTAACTATTGAAGAAGATAAAAAAAGCTTGGACGCATTACTACTAAACAGAGCAAAGAAGTTGACTAAAGACAACCAAGAAGAGCTTACAAGACCTTTACTACTTTCTTGTCATGAAATCCCACATGGAGTGGAGATAAATGAATCCTACATGCACGAAAATTCTACAGTGTACGAAAAAGGGTTTTATGAAGATAAGCCAGCAAAGATTACCTTCGGTGGACTCCAAATATCACCTATTTACCTCCTCTTTACTAGACAAAAGAGCAACCTACAGAGCCATCTTCCATGGATCACGGAGTCTCATTCACTATGCGTCCTATTTATCATACCTTCTATTCACCTCAACCGAATGGAATTCCTGAGTCAGAAGACTAGCTAACCATCACAGGTGTCATCGACTGTCCTCTACCCTACCTTCGCGTTACTCTGACGAATATATGAAAGACAAGAAGTTTGGTAGAACTCGATCAATTAGCGGACGTAAAAGCATTGCTACCTTTTCTCTACTAGGCACTACTCCAAATTTAATCGCTCCAGACGATAGAAAGCTCTCCAGACATCTCATACAGACTATGAATATACCCAGTCAACATCACATTATTATTGTCTTCACTGGATCAGCGATCTCACTTTCCTATCTTTCGAATGCTAAAAATGCCGCCTATTGCTCACAACAAGAACTTCACAATGAAATATCAAACCGATCGTCTTCCCCGTACGTGAAACGACAGCAAGAGTCCTGCCCGACGAAGAATTTCAAAGTCAGAACTACACATACTCCGTCGACTCTTACCAAGAACGTCGTCACATAGCTTTCATGGATTTCCCAGCCATCACGGAGAACAATCGCATTGGAAGATCTCAAATGGTCACTACCGCCAAAAGCCCTCAAGAAACTAAAGGAAACATGTCAATCCAACCGTTCCGCGACCGTTGACCTCATTATCAATTAAATAGATCAAATTATCGATCAACAACCGTCACGGAATTAACACAAGGCGTAAGAAACAATTCCGCGAACTGCAAAACTACCCATGCGCGGGCAATTGCCACAACGCGTCTCTTCCTCACGACGCCTCTTTTCGTTGTCCTTTAAAAGGACTGATGTAGAACGATGAAAGGCAGTTGTTTTATGAAAATTTGGTTACCTTTGGTTACTTACCCTTGTTCGTGTTCATCTCCGTATCTCCAACAATCCTTCTCCTGCCTCCTCTTCATCCGAGTTCTATCCTTCTCTCTATTCTCTCTCCCATTCTTTCACTTTCTTACACATCCTGTCAGAGAACAAAATCAAGGAAACCATCTATCATTTGGAGCAGAACCAAAGCATCATTTCCTCATCTCCAACAGGTATTCGTCCTCTCCTTTAAGCGTGCTTAATAGTTCGTCTACTATTTTCATAAGTCCAACACAGTCACACTTCTCTCATTTTCCAATCTATCTCATCTCCCCTCTTCCCTACATATTCTCAATCCCTTTCTTATCACCCCTATCGATATTAATATCCTTATCTCCATAATTTCACCAATTTATATATATTTTAAAATCATTATTATTAATATCCTTCTCATATTTATATATCTAAATTATCCTTCTCATCTCATAAATTGAACAACATATTTTCCCTACTTATTCTCTTCCCATTCATAGTCCTCCCATTTATAAAATTATCTAATCCATAATTCACCGCGTGATATCATTTCATAGATCCTTCAATTACTTTTAGGATTATTTCTTAAATTATATCGTCATATTCATACATATCCTCATTTGAAATATCCTACATCAGTTTGCTTCTAAACTTGATGTGGATGAAAGATGACAGCAGTTTAGGGAGAAAAGAGAGGAGGATAGAACTCGGGATGAGGTTTTGGAAGGGAGAACGGTAGACGAGGAACACAACGAACACAACGATTTTCCAACCAAGGAAAATAACTTCATTTCATTAAACAACAATTGTCTTTTCTCCGTTACAAGTTTTTGTTTTATAGAAAGAGAAGGAGAATTTGGTGAGGCGACGCGTCGCTGCAGTTTTCGCGTACAATAGTTTTGCAATTCTTGGAGAGTCTTATTTAAATTTTGAAAGATCCCATGATGACTGTCCATTTGACTCCTTGTTCACTTTGATCGCATGAGCATCAACTGGATGTAGTCATAAGAAGAAAGTCAATGACGTTGTTGAAGGATAGGGGTGGATTGGCTTGACCCAGCTTCGTGCCCTTTAAAATTCACTCAGCAAGATGATGAGAAGACCAATAGCTGACAGTGATAGCAGGTCCAATAATAAATTTGATTCATCAAACGCCGTCGCTTCTTTACGTCGTGACCGCTTGATGAATTTGCGTGTCCGGGAATCCGTTTGGGTCTTGTTCCAGAGATTTTGCCCTCTCCACTTTCATCAGAGTTTTATCCACGCAAACTGGAGAAACCTTATGGAGGAGATCCTTAGTGATGCTCTTTTTCTCCTTTGTCGTTGGTTATTTCTAGAAGCATCCTTGACGACTTGAGTTTTTGACACACCACATAGTCTCAATGGAGCTTTCTTCTGTCAGCCATGGAAGTAAAGAATTTTTAAGGACAGGATACTTCAACCTGTTCAAGTTTCATGGTGGGGTTGGATTCACAGGGAAATAAGGAGGTGGTATGTGAGTTCATAGAGTTCCTATCTTCAATGCTAATCCAACGGAGGTTCTTCATCTCATGCTCATCAGCGGCTACTCCCAAGTGATTTCCCATCTTCCGTTGGAGAGAAGTTCAGGAAATGTTAGAAAGACTAGTTTCCAGGAGGCCTAGTTCCTGCCAAATTCTTCGAACTATTTCTCATATCAGTTGAAGATCTTGATGAAGAAGGTCAATTGATAGCCCATACTCTCTGTTCTTCAGCTTGGAATTGATTCCACTGAATTCAAGGACACTATCTGGCTGGATACCTTTGCGATGGTATGATCATCTTGACGAGTCATTAGTAGATAATAAACCAAGTCTTCATCTTCAACTGTGATATTATTGCTTGAATAGGAGATGGTGAGGAGGATGGTCTTCATGACTGTCTTCTTTAATGGCAGATCCTTTCATGCTATTCAGCAACATGTAAATGCATGGTTTTAATCATGCAAAAGGTTTGTCTTGTCGTAGAATCCGAGGTCAATTCTTCTATAAGTATTAGTATAGAGATCTCTTATAGAATTCTATATATGGGTTGTTTTCAAAGAAAGGAGGGAGTTTAACACAAAGATGTTCCTATTGATTTTTTTCTTGAGATCAGTAATTATACAAGGTACCTATGATATAGTGGATATGGCTTGGATATTAAGGAACCTATACCAAGGTAAGGGTGGTTGACTTGGTCCATTCAAAGAATTCTAAGTATCTAGGGATGAGGATTTAATTTATTTTGACCAAGTCAATCTTTGGATCAGTATGTAAATGGAGGAGGAGGGAAGATAATTCCCTTTGGATCTACACTCTCTTTCAATGTTTTAGAGAGGTTTCCTTCATTCATTTCAAACTTGTGAATAAGAAGGAGTATGTCATTTTGTTGCTGTTGAGAATGATTGCTCTTCCTTAATTTCATATCTAGGTTCACTTGGAACCCTTGTGTTATTGTGTTGAGATAATTCTCCATCATCTCCTCTCCTTCTCGTGTGTGTGGGCAACATGTCAGAAATTCTCCTCCTCTCCTCGTCATCTCCTTCCTCTACTCTCCCTCCTCTCTCTCTCTCTCTCTCTCTCTCTCTCTCTCTGATAACAACTAGCTAAGAAAACAATGATTCTATTACTTTCAAACTGGCACTTCTAGGTTTGGGGGGGTGATAACATGCATTTATAACTTGAATTCTTATCCTAATTAACTCATATTCATGCTTATTTTATGTGAATATGATGCATGTTATCATACTTTTTAGGAATTTTCTCCATTGGCATGTCATTTCACTAAAGTTGATATTTATGCATAAATTAGGGATAATTTCATGCTTAATAGATGATTAATCTTTTGTTAAGTTAAATTAATAGAAGTTAATCTCTTTGTATTGAATGATTTTTTACTTTAGTAAATGTTTGGAAGGATAATTTCAAGATGAATTTATGATTTAGAATGTTTAGTGAGAAATGAGTTCAGAAAATTCTAAATCATCTTAATTTCTTGTTTCAAAATATATTTTAAATGACATGATATTAAAAAGAAAAGAATTTGTGATCCAATGGAGAAAATTTGGATTAAAAAGGAGTTGTATATTTAAAGTTATGAATTCATGAAATTTCTACCCTTTTCTGAATTTTAATTGATTTTTAATTGATTTTTTTATGAATTTTTCCTTATTTAAATCGCGAAAAAGGGGTGAACTTACCGCAGGTGATGACGTGGCGAGCGGGCCCAGGCGGCGAGCTGACGTGTCACGCGGGACCAGCGCGTGGATGCGACGTGGCACTGAGGCCACGTGGCAGAGCCACGGCTGGCCCGCGCGAGGCGCAGGTGGCGCTGACGCGTGGCAGGAGGCCACGCGGACACCCGTGAGGGGCGCCACGTGGCATGTGAGGGGTTCGCATGTGGAGGGCCCACGGGCATAATGGGACCCTGGTAAAAGAGGGGGGCGGTAACGCAATTAAACGACAAATGCGCCCCCCTATTTATACGCGTTTTGTCCCAAAATTTTCTACACGTGGGACTATGTCCCACACGTTTCTTACCTGTTGCAGGCGACGTGGACGCAACGCAAGCGTCGGATGCGATCAGATGGCGGAGATCGCGTGGACCCGAGTCCACGCGATCACTAATGAAGCACGTGCGGGAATGATCGCGTAAGTGAAGTTGATCAGAGGGCTTACCTTATGCCACGCGGCATCATGAAAGGGCTCCCGATCGTCATCAGACGGCTGGAATGAAGCCTGATCTATGGCTCACCGTGGAGACGCGCGGAGCTTTCCGGTGCGTCCGATTATCATCAGGCAGACGGCAGCGGATCGTGCGGACCACGATGATCGTGCGGATCACGATCGCCTGGATCTCCATCGGACGGCCCAGACGCTTCGTGGAAGAACGCCGTGATCGCGGTCCGATCGAGCCGCGATCGCGGTGCGATCGAGCTGCGATCGCGCATCATTCGTCGTGGAATCACCTCCACGATCATCGTATGGCGGTCGTTGTAGCATCAATACCACGATCGACGCATGATCGTGGCCCGATCGTGGCGCGATCGTGGTTCTTTTGGAAGCGAAATTAAAGCCAAACTCACCATCAAATTGGAGCGGAATTGAAGCCACGACATCGCCCCAAGGAACCGCTCCCACGACGCCAGTAATCAGCCCCCACGATCACCTCTATCGCCCATGAATTTGGGTCGATTTGCCCTTTAAAACCGGTGTATTCTCCCTTCTTTTCTCTTAACTTTTGATCGATTCGTGAAGAAATTAAGCGAATTTCGAGGAAGGTCTTAAGTTCTCGTGATCCTCTGCTTCCAAGTGTGTAGAGACGCATCCATTGAAGCATGATAATCACGATTTCATCTCTTGATTTCATCGAATTTTCCCCTTGAATTCCGAACGTCCACGAGGAAGAATCCGAGGAAATTCGCTTCAATCCACAAGAATTGAGGCCCCATTCTTGCAACAATCGGGTTAGTAGTGAGGTTAGATCGATTATCAAGAGGTAATTTGTATTTTTATTAGGTTTAGATCTTTAATTTTGCAAAGTAGTTCATAGTGTTCTTCATTTTTCCTAATTTTTAGTCCGAAAAATTGTTCATTTTTAAAATAGGATATCTCTCTGACTGTAATTCCAAATCACTTGATTTTGGTTTCTTTGTATTTCTATTTTCATCAACTTTCCGTGAATAGAAAATTCATTGAATTCTGAGTTCATTTGACCCTTCAATTTGACGTTTGACCGAGGACTATTCATCTGTCATCAGAAGTCAAATGCTGATGTTTGGGGTCAATTACTTTCAATTCACAAATCAGAATTCGATTATTTTGGTCTCTCTAGATTCCTCTGGTTCTTAGCTTTCCATTGACATATAAATTGCAAGATTTGAGATTTCATTTGACTAGTCAATTTGACGATTTTCTCCGAGGTGTTCATTTCGAGGATTTTCTGATATTTGATTTTCAATAATTCATAGTAAATCCATTTCTTATCCAAAAATCACGAATTATATAATAATAAATTCTATTTTCTCTCTAGTTTCCAAATATATAATTTTCGTAATCTTCTGACTCTGTTTAGTTCTCTGATTTTACAGAACACCTACTATTTGTCAAAGTCAACGCTTTGACTTTGACTTTTGACTTTTCTGTGTCAAACCCGAGAATTAAATTCTTCAAACTTGTTATTTAGTCTATTTATATCATTTCTATTTCTTAAATCTTATTTTTATTTCTTTAAAACCCCTTTTAAACCTACGTTTGACCAAGTCAACTCTGCAATTTAAGTCAACCCTGCTCTCTGTGGATCGGCCCGATACTTACACAATACTTGATTTTTATATCTTATCTTTTTGAGTTCGGTTTTTATAAATTTTTTTTGACCAACGTTTTTGTGTTTTAACGACGCACGAAAAAGATCCATCAGGGGGGGGTTCTCACTCCCATAGGTAGGACCCATAATGGGCCTATGGGATAGGGAAGCCTACTTGAGGCCCAAACCAAAGGAATTCTCAAAAAAACCAACACATACAGACACATGGACTTAGGGCTCATTTGGGCCTAAAAGAAAGGCCCAATACACCCTAAGAATGGGAAATTAAAGAAAAGAGAGAGAGATGATAATTGGACAGGCTAAACACAAAAGGGCCAGTAAGTTTTAGAGAAGGAAATACGAAAAATAAAAGAACGGGAGATATGATGAACTCGTGTCGTCGATGTCTCTTGAACTGATAGCGACGGGTCCTACTCATCCTTCAAGAAGAATAAATAGAAAAGAGAAAAAAGACATTAAAAATGATGATTGTTGCAAAATGGATGACCGATCAATGCTTTATTTCTTATAGCTAGTCAATGATAGAAGTATCCAAAGAAACGTGAGAAAACCTAGTTTTTCTGCACAATTATTTTAATCAGACACCATTAGGAGATTGGACATAAAGTGAGAATTTCTCTGTAAAAATTTCATCTCCAAACTCCATTAATATTATGAACTATCATGATTTCGATTTGTAGCATTTCTAGCTATTCAATTTTTTTCTTTAAATTTCTTGATTGATTATGGATATCTAATCTTCATTGATCAAGATTAGGAAACACTATATTGTACCACATGTCCACTCGTGATTCAATGGCATGAGGGAGAGATGCAAGATAAGTGGCATTCATTAGATCAAGCTTCATCATAGTCAGGAGCTCCATGATTGCACCAGACGACCACCACTAATTCACCGCAAAGAGAGGGAAAGATGAGATAAGTTGGGGACCGTTGATTACATGGTCTACAATCTGATGCCCACGCAAAGCCACGTGTCCCTGCAATAGGATCCAACCTAACAAATCAAGCAGCTCCAATTGGCACCAACAAATTGGAGTACCCAAATATCATCACATGTCCCCTGCAAAAAAGAAGGAGAAGGAGATATCATTCAATACATTTATGTCCTTAAATCCTTTTACTATCATATTATCTAGAATTGATATACTTGGATAGTTAATCTAGGATTAGGTAGTACAATCCCCAGGGCACTCTAGAGTCCTATGAGTCTTTAAGGGCAAGGGGAATGAATACTCCTCATGAGTCAAATCATATATTCTAGGCGTGCAAAAAGTTGGTCAGACAAAGTAAATTAAATTGGGTAAAGTTTTTCTTATATTGTAAGATCTTGAAGCTTCGGGTTCAAAAATACTTACTAGGAGTAGGCGTGAGTAGGTGACAATCCTCAAGGACATTAGGAGATGGAGCCCACCACAAAGGAAGTACGGAGTGGAGAGAGGGGTAATGGGGTCGACCCGTGGTTGCCGGAATTGTTAAATGCCATAGAGAGGCATTAAATGTAGAATTGGGAGGTGAGTGAAGATATTTATTTATTTATTTATTTATGAGAGATATGCTTGGATATGATTGTACCCCTTACTAACTATCAATCATAGTTGGTGGGATGAAAACATAAGAAATTTATTTATGTAAAAGAAAACATAAGGAAAGTAGGAAACTAGTTCACCCCCTTCGAATTATCTCATCAACTAGGTGGATTTTAAAGACACCGCATCCATCAGTTATCTGCATTATCCAGCTTTCACTCTCTTTTAAACTGAGCGTGAATTCACCTCGGTAACCTCCAATTCAAAGCGGGAATTTTCCGCAAGAGTATCCGAGTATTTCAGCTCTTTCCGACACCCTCACCCTCTGGAAGTAAAATGATCATATCAATGCCACAGCAGGTAAAAAAAAGCTTCACAGATCTTGCGTCGAGGGCTGAAATTTAAGGGGGGAGAGTTGTTGACTGGATAGGGTGGCAGTAATTGCGGGGTTTGGTAGAGGAAGAGTTATCGAAAGTAACGCGAGAGGGTGAGTGACTGTGAAAGTGACCCATCCATTATTCCTTGAGCTTGTCAATCTCGGTGCTGCCATACCCGTGCGACTAAGCCGATCAGCTTCCTCCCTGCCACTGGCTTGCTATCTAGTCTTTGGCTCTAGTGCGTTGAAAAATAGCAACTTCGTGTGCACGGCAGTGACTTGTCCGCGTTGGCCGGATCGTGACCTGCCGAGCTGGATGGCGGTCTGATTTCCATGCATGTGGATGAGGGTTGACCCTTTGTACTTGAACTCGATTCGGTGAACGGTCATATTCGGGATGAAGCCGCCGCGCACTCCGGAGAGAATGGGTTCCAGGATGCCCTCTCGCTTGCCCGTCTTCCTTCATCTGTCCGTCTTCTTCCTCTTCTTTTCTTGTTTCCCCGCCGCCGCTGACGCTGAAGAGGTCTCTCTGGCCGGCGGGACGTTTTCGGGAAGCCGGCTGAGGACTTATATCGTCCACGTTCAGCCTCCGCCGCTTCATCTTCGCGGGGATCCGGAAAACAGGGAAGCTTATCACAGGTCGTTCTTGCCGGTCCATCCCGTTGACTCCGGGGAGCAGCGACTGCTCTTCTCCTTCGAGCACGTCATCAGCGGCTTCGCCGCTCGTTTAACCAGCGAGGACTTGGCGGCGGTGCATAGGAAGGATGGGTTCCTCGCCGCCTACCCCGATGAACTCATCCCGCTGCAGACGACTCGCTCGTCGGAATTCCTGGGTCTGCGTAGCTCGGGCGCATGGAACCAGTCCAATTACGGCGAGGGCGCCATCATCGGCGTCCTGGACTCAGGTATCGACCCGGATCATCCGTCCTTCGCCTGCGACCTGCCCAGTCCGCCTTCTTCCTGGAAAGGGACGTGCGAGTTCGGGCCCAACGGGTGCACCAAGAAGATCATCGGCGCCAGGGGCTTCAGCAAGGGCTTGAGAGCGATGATGCACCCGGGAGAAAACCATGGCGAAGAAGGTTCTCTGCGGGCGTTGCCGTCCGACGAGGAGGGACACGGCACGCACGTGGCGAGCACCGCCGCCGGCTGCTTCGTCGAGGGCGCGAACTCGTATGGGCAGGCTTGGGGCACGGCGGTCGGCGTGGCCCCCAGGGCCTACCTCTCCATCTACAAGGTCTGCATCGGCCGCGACTGCGCGGGCAGCGATATCCTGGCCGGTCTCGACGCCGCAATTACCGACGGGGTAGACGTAGTTTCCCTGTCCCTCGGCTTTCCCTCTAGGGCCTTCTTCAACGACGACATCGCCAAAGGAACTTTCAAAGCGGTGGAAAAGGGCATTTTCGTCAGCGCGGCCGCCGGGAACGTCGGCCCCCGCAGGAGCACCCTCTTCAACGAGGCGCCCTGGTTGCTGACCGTCGCCGCCAGCACCCAGGACCGCAGCCTCCGAGCCACCGTGAGGCTAGGGAACGGTCTCGAGTTCGACGGGGAAACCATCGCCCAGCCCAAGAACTTTCCCTCGACTCAGCTCCCACTCCTATCTGGCGGATCCTGCGACTCCCTCTCTGTTTCCTCGACGGGGAAGATCGTTCTCTGTGACTTCTCTTTGGATATCACGAGGGTCGCGCAAGGTAAAAACGTGCTGAGCGCCGGCGGCGTCGCCATGATTCTGGCCAACACAGTCGATGAGGGGAACACGATCTTGACGGAACCGCACGTCCTTCCGGCAACTCAGGTGAGCTCTTTTACTGGATCGGAGATCAAGAATTACCTGGACTCCGCGTCCAGTCCGACGGCAACGATCCTCTTCAAGGGAACCGTCATTGGCGGGAACTTCACTCCCGCGATCGGGTACTTCTCTTCGAGAGGCCCAAGCAAATTTAGTCCGGGTATCCTGAAGCCTGACATCACCGGACCAGGAGTCAACATCCTTGCGGCGTGGCCCTTTCCGCTAGGGCCCCCGGGAGGTGCCTCTTCGTTCTTCAACGTCATGTCGGGCACCTCCATGGCCACGCCGCACTTGAGCGGTGCCGCGGCGCTGGTCAAGGTCGCCCACCCTACCTGGTCCCCGGCGGCGATCAGGTCGGCGATGATGACCTCGGCGCTCCGAGAGGGCAGCTCTGGGAAGCCGTTGGAGAACCATCTAGGCGACCCTGCCTCGCCCTTCGACATGGGCGCTGGCGAGGTCAATGTCCGGGGGGCCATCGACACCAGCGTGGTGTACGATATCGACGCGGACGAGTACATCAAGTATCTGTGCGGGTTGCGGTACACAAATCAGCAGATCAGCATTATCGTCGGCCGGGATGTGATCTGCTCGACGGCAGGTTCTATAACTGAGGACGAGCTCAATTACCCGGCATTCCGGATATCCCTGACCTCCGCCAAAAAATTCACCCGTCTGGTGACCCGGAAGCTGACCAATCTGGGGTCTTCGGCGACGACCTGCACGGCGCTGGACCCGACAGGGCTCGCCGGGGTCTCCGTCGCCGTGCAACCGACCACGCTGACTTTCTCCGCCGGAGAGAAGAAGCAGTACTCCGTTACCTTCTCCAAGAGCGGCTCTGAGAGGCAATCCACTGTCAGCGGGATTCTTGGCTGGTCGTGTGACGGCGTCATTCTGCGCACTGCTGCGGTGGTGTCCTGGTAAGACGGCAGCAACTGCAAATAACGGAGTAAAGCGGCACGCTGCGTGCTGATAATAAAAGATCCTTGGCATATCTGTTTGGCAATGATGTGTTGAGCGTCGTTTATCGTAAAGAGATTCATCTTCTCTAGAAATCCCGATATTCAACCAGCTCACCAACCGGCGCTGAATTATTGAGATTTCGAAGGCCATCGTCATATCCCGGCGGAAATCGCATAAGCATTTTGCTTTCAACGGCCATAGCTCATTGAGACGCGTTGAGAAGTAAACTATGCACTCTTTGTGGGACCCACCGTACCGCCTGAGGCTTTCAAGGACCTCCCGCGTAAACCTCTTTCTCTTGCCCCCGGAGACGGCTTACTCTAGGACTTCAGCTGATCTCTCAATCGAAGAGCTTTTTCCTCCGCATCTCCTTCCTCTACTGCTCTATCCATCTTCCATTTCCCTCGTGCCATGCCCAAGGAGTTTGTCATCTCTGGAATGCATGTGCCTTGCCGGATATTTATTGAGCGGCATCAAAGCCTGAAGACATCCGGCTCCACCATAGCTAGAAGTGGGTCAGGTTGTTGTCTCCATTTTGGGGATTGGTGTGGGAGATGCAAGGATGGGAGAGTTATTTAAGAAACTGTTCAGCTTGTTTGAGATTCTACCTTGAAATGTCGAAGAAAAAAATTTGGTGGTCCTAGATACATCCTTCAAGTGGGCGTGCCATGTGCGCTCGATTCTAAACCTAGGTAACTTTTTTGGGTAAATTTCCGGAGGTAAAATCCTCCAAGTGGAGATCAAAAGGCCAGGAAGGAATGGGATGATAGAAATGATCTTTGAGCAGAAGCATTATCCATATTTTATGGATCGGGAGTGGATCTTTTGAACCTTTCCTTGTGGAGATCGTACCTTTAGCAGATGGGTGCTCTTGAAGATTTCAAAAAAGGATTTTTCAGGGACCATACCCTTTTATGGTATAGAATCCCAATGGGTGCTTGTCAATTATAAACCGAAACCACCAAAAAATTTATAACAGACCCATTTTGTACACATAATTGTCTCCATGCCCCTATAAATAATTCATGAATCCCATATTTTACAGAATCACCATAACTTGAATGGTTGCTTTCCTAACTATCCAAGCAGCATTATGCAATTCAAGAATTTTACCATTAACTTCAACTTATGGAAATTTGTTTCAAGATTTTATTCTTACGTCAGAAATCACATGCATCCATATAGGGTTCAAAGAGAGTGTTGCACACTCAACCAAGCTCCATTTTTTTCAAATGTGTTTGAAAAATTATACGTTAAAGGAACACATTTGACTATTATTTCCCTCTTTCCCAAATTGCCTGATGTTATCCCTGGTCAAAGGCAGTAGATTGATGTTATCTTGTAACTTTTTGGATGGTTTACATTCTGAACTCAAGCATAGTTGGCCCAAATGTTTTGATAAGGAAGAGGGTGTCTCATGATGATGCAATACATCTAGTAAATGTTGAGAAAACCCATCTACCTTTGCTGGAGGAACCCCTAAAGAGTCTCATTTCAAGGTTTGCACTTAGTACTTGTATCATCTAGGCGGTATCTTATAGTGATTGATCAACTATTTGTTGGGGAATCAAAATTTGTGACCAATTTCATAGAACACATCACATTCAAGTCAAACCTCTATAACATTCATGGATGTCCTCCATTCATAACCAATGCTCATGAACACACTTAAGTAAAGAGAGGTGTTTTGTGTTTATTTGTTCGGGAAGTTGCCTCCCATGTGTTTAACTACTACTACTATTATCCATTTTGTATAAAAGGGGTGAATCATTTCCACTTCCTGAACCATCCTTGCATGTGGATGTTGAGGTGATTCTTTTATATGTATATACTTAATACATTTCCTTGTACTCAAAGCAATGGAAGAAATTTTTTAGGGTCAATAATGTTGAGTGAATTTTATACTTGGCAGAATGCCTCAAATTCTAGGGCTTCAACTGCACTAGACAAATACTATGAATCACTTGAGAAGGGCATTCATGTAAGTTTTTAATCTTTTTTTTACCACAAATTTTCTTTATTTACTTCAATTTCTAAAAGGATCATCATGATCCAAGTTGGGGATTTGATAGAACACACAATTTTGTAAACGAATTTGAATCAAAAGTAATTATTTTATTATATAATTAAGAGCACATAATTCACAGTATCATATTTTTATCATATTTCATGAATTTATTCCATTTTTCCTACTTTCATCATTTATATCATTTTTAGGTTAATTATGCACACTAATCACATATGACATATTTCAAGTTCAAATGACTTGAAATGGATCATATTCTCTTGAATTTTATGGTTATAGGACTAAGGTGTAGTGGATTGTGATGAAAGAAGAGAAAAATAATATGAAAGACAAGACCTACATAAAATTGAACTCTTAATTTATATATTTTGACTTTCAATCCAACCTAGTTATTATCATTAACTAAAATCTTAATTATTCTTCAAATTTTATAGTTGGAAGATATGGTGTGCTAAAGTGAAGAGGGAATAGATTATGTTGAGGGTAAAATGAGGATGCCCTATTGATATGCATAAAAATACGGTTGTTAAATGTGCTAATTCACATATCAAAAAATTATACTCAACTCTTCAAATTCGGACTTAAAATTTCAAACTATGGCGAGTCAAGGTCAAATCCACAGGGAGAAAGGTTAAAATATTCAAATCTATAAATATTTTTGGTATTTTTAGATTTAAAAAGCAAAAATGATCAATGACAAGAAGAAGATGTACATACAAATGTAATGAATCAATCAAATGCTTCCAAACTCCTTTTGAATGTTGAAAACCCTTGATCAATGGTGGAAAAGTGGTTTTTAGGGTTTGTAAATATGAAAATGTGGATAAAAATATGAGAAAATAGAAAATATGGATAAAAATGATTCTAAATAAGGATTCAAGATTGTCGGATATCAAGCTTATAATTTAGAGCTATCTGGACCGTTGATTTAATTCTATCTCTCCTCAAATCACATCGGTCATCTTGCTCTAGGCCAGTCAAACTTGGCTGAAAGAAAAAAAACCAAAAATTTATTAGTTTCTCTCTCCTCTCATGTCTCATGTCTCCTCTCTCCTTTGATGGCGAGAAGCACAGAGGAGGAAGACGTGGCGATGTAAAAAATTACGAAAGAGAGAGAGTGTGAGAAGAGAGAAGGAGTGGGGGAGAAGAGATTTCTCCCTAATGTGCATAGGGATCTCCAAAGTTATACCAAACATCGAAAAAAACCAAACCGAAACTAACACTAGCAGTTTTGAAAAATTAGTCAAACCAAAATCTAGTATTTCTTTCGACACAATTTTGATTTCTAGTTTTAGTGTCACTAGAGCATTTCTCTCTCTTGTATGAGATATGCGAAAAGAGAGAGGAGAGAAAGGGGAGAGAAGAAAAGAAAGGGTGGTGACAAAGAGATATAAGCACGGCGGAAGAGAGAAAAGGACGACAAAGAGGTTTTGGGGTGTGCGAGATATTTCTTGTCGCGCGCACACGATGGGAAGAGGGAGAGTGGCGTGAAGGAGAGCGAGGAAGAGGATTTATGCGGCAATGGAAAACTTTCTCCCTTGTGTGCACCAGTGAGATGAGGAAGAGGTTATGTGAGAGATGAAGAAAAAGAGAGAGAAGAAGAGAGAAAGAGGAGAGCAATGAGAGAGAGTGTGTGCGTGTGCGCAAAGAAGGAGAGAAGAAAGAGATAAAGGAGCGGTGGAAGAAATTCTCTCACCGCGTGATAGAATTTATTCCCCACATAAGGGAGAGAGACAAGAGATGGAGGTGGAAGGAGTAGGACGAATGAAGAAGGCAGAGGCATGAAGGCAAAAGAGGGGAAGGCATGTCAACGGAGAAGGTGGAGGTGTGACGGAAGAGAGCAAGAGAGCGAGGAGAGAGAGAATAGAAAAAAGGGAAGAAGGTGGTGAGAGAGAGAAGGAGAGGAAAGAATAGGAGGTGACATGGAAGGTACTTCCATGGAGAACGCAGCGGTGGAAGAAGGTAATGGTGGAAGAAAAAATTTCTTCTTCTGCCCCAGCCAGAGAGGGAGGAGGGAGAGAGGAGAGAGAGGGATGGAGGGAGTGAGAGAGGGAGGAGGGAGGGAGGGAGAAATTTTAACATGGGAAGGTAAACATGATAGCAGAAGAAAAGTATTTTTTTTCTTCTTCCACCCCGCAAGAGAGAGGGAAGGAGGGAGAGGGAAACAGACAGGGAGAGGGAGAGGGAGAGATAGAGAGACGGAGATGATTTCGTGAAACTCTATTGTTATTTTTTCCATAACTTTATTTAATGGTTAAAGGTTATCTATTTAAAAATTTTATGTTAAATTCTTGATGTATTGTATAGATGTTATTAGGAAGTATTAATCTCTTATCATTTGTTTTTGAAACATGTGTTTTGTGTGTGTGTGTGTGTGTAGGTGTGGATAGTTATGTCACAAAAATCTTGCATAATTTATGTTCAGTTCTAATGATATCCCAACACCAAAGCCCGGAGAACCCTACCCAGCCCGCGTGCATGCAAAAGAGATGAAGTGGAGGAGGGGGACGTGAGAGAAGAGGAATTTCTTCCTCCTCCACCTTAAGCACGTACGTGCACTCGCAAGAGAGAGGAAGAGGGGAAGATGCGCACGCAACAGAAATTGTTTTCTGTCACACAAGATATGGTGCGACAGAGAGGGAAGGAGGTGGAGAAAGGAAGGACAAAGGAAGAGAAGAAGCTGAGCAGAAGGTGGAAGTGGAAGAAGAAGAGGAAGAGAGGGAAGACAGCACAAGAGAGAGAGAGAAGAGATTTCTCCCTCTTGCTCAAGGAAGAGAGGCATGGAAGAGCGCCTTTTACGCACGACGGAAAATTTCCATCACGGAAGAAAGAGAAAGGAGGAGAGAAGAAAAGAAAGGAGGAAAAGGAGGAAGAAGAAGAGGGGAAAATAAGGAAAAATACAATTTCCTCCTCCCCTTATGCACGCACGTGTGGGGAGAAGAGGAAGAAGACGCTCTCCCTTATAGGTGCAGACGTGAGTGGGGAGAGGAGGAAGAAGAAGCGGGAGGAGAGAGAGCGAGAGAGAGATCGTAGGAGGGAGGGAGAGTGATCGGGAGAGAGAGAGGGAGACCATCTCTCTCTCATCTCTTTCTTTTTCTTTTCTTATGTATGTTTTATCTTATTTTCTTTTTATATAAAAACATCATTTTCATCATATTTTAATTTCTAAAACATCATTTTCTTTAAAATTTCTAGAAAATCCAGAAAAAAATTAAATTCTTGATAAATCAAATGTCATTAAATGCTCATAAAATTTTATTTATTCAAGAAAAATCAAGAATATCCTTTAAAATATAGAAATTATCAATTAAATCATTTTAAATCATGATAACATGCATTTCTGATTATTTTTAATAAGAAATACATAAAATGCATGAAATTACATGTTATCACTTGTATAGAACTACAAAAGAGGGAAAAAAGATCGAGAGGTGTTGGGCACTACTAGGATCTAGCCCCCCTCAAGCTTGGGCATAGATAGATACATGATTTGCTTATATTACTAAAAACCAAAAAATAGTTGTTGACTTCTTAGAGTAGCACTATAGTAATATGTTATTTATATATAATTTTTTTATCATTTTGAAGTGATTTTGATGAACAATCTGTGATAATATAATGCACATAATCATGTTTCTACAAATTTTTTTGCATTTATCAAGCCACTTCATTTAAATATTCATTTTGAAATCATTTAAAGGTTAATTTGGTGCAATGGTTGCATTTGCATTTGATATTCTAAATTTGATTTAAAATATTTCCTTGCATTTATATGCTTGGTGGATATAGACATAGTTATGAGGGTTTTTATGAAAAATTTACATACCAAATATTTATAAATAGGGGTAGAACGATCATAACTCAAGGTGTCCATGCAAGACTTGTGGGAATTCTCTCCTTTCTTCTCTTTCTTTCTATATGAAGAGCTTTGAAAAAGAGATCCAAACATCCGGAGATCGTGTTGATACTGCTAGAGGCTAGAAACTTGAATAGCTTCAAGAACTCCTTCAAGGAAACCCTGTAAGTATGTTATTCTCATACATACTGGATGATATGATCATTTTTTTTCTCAGTGCCTCAATGTTTTGAATATCCGATCCAATGTATTTTGATGCATTAGATGTTTTGATCAAAATTTTAAAGGCTTATTAACCTCAAAAACCAACATCAAGGACTTAGATGAGGTATAATGAGAGCATATATGCAAGTTATTTAGAAGGAGAGGAAGAAAATGGGTACTCTACCTGTTAAGGAGGTTGGCCAACCTTTTTCACATTTTTAAGAGGATAGTCAACCTTTTTCACCTTTTTAGGAGGTTTAGTCAAACCTTGCCACCTTTTTAGGAGGTTGGTCAAATCTTTTCACCTCTTTAGGAAGTTGGTCAAACATTTCTCCCTTTTTAGGAGGTTATTCAACAACCTTCTTAAGTGGGTCAACCCATTCCACCTTTTTAGGAGACTAGCGATGAACTCGATTTCAAGATATTTTTAATCGTTGTTTTGAATGAATTTCATGCAACAATATTTATAATTCCTAACTTTATATAATTTTAAAGTAAGGTTCAAATCCTTAGGAAGCCTAGGTAATGAGAGTAGAGCTTTTAGGGACTAGATACTAATTATAAGGAAAATAATGGTAAAAAGGATTTCGGAGAAATATGAAAGGACAAAGAAATGAAATATGATATGAAATAAATTATAAATAGATGTATATATTTATATTATATGAGAAATAATGAGAAAAATATTAAGAATGGAATGATAGAATGGGGAGATTAGAGTAGTGGATACAGAAGACGATGGAAGAATGGTGAAAAATCGGGAAATCAAGTAATCAATAAATCGAGTAATTATGAGATATTATTTGGAGAAAAGAGAAAAAATATAAAATATAAAAAGGGACAATGGGAGATTACATTTGGGACATCATTTGTGTTAAAGAATTTTGTTGACCATGTTGGGTTCTATGCTCAATAAACTTTCTGAAATTTTGATCAAAACATCTAATGCAGCGGAATACATTAAATCGGGTATTCAAAACATTGAGACATGAAGAACAGATGATCTTATCATCTAGTATTTATGAGAATAATATACTTTTAGGGTTCCCATTCCCATTGATGAGAACTCTTCTAATATTTCTACTACCTTGGCCAAGGATTTTATTGCATCTCATTCCTTGAGTCAATCTCCTCAAATAACGACGGCAAATGATCTCATCTTGACCACACAATCATCTTCGAGGAATTCATGTTAAATCTAATATATGAAATTTTAGAGCTCCCGTGGCTAAGGATTCATAAGTCATAATCAAATCACAATCATCCATTCACAAGATGATTGTGGCTCAAGTCAAAGGACAATATACATAATAGTGATATGAATCAACTTGATTAATATTTGAGTATAATAACTATTCAAGGATTTATATGGATCAATTCAGTGAGCTCTTACTCCAAAGAGCGCCCATTATCTATCCTTAGTGTCTCCACACCGATGGCTACAAGATCAGCTATACTCATCAAATGAGTCAGATTAGATAATGTTATTCTTTCTGAATAATTCGATGTCCCTCTCGAATATTCCATGAACAAGAATATTTAGAACATATTTTTAAAGACTAGTGATCATGGTAATATGATCTTATCATAATTCACTTAGTTATTTTATATGCTCATGGACTTCATTTTAAACATCACACATGATTGACAATGAATAAATTTTATTTTAATGAATATAAACGAGATACATAGAAGTGTGATTGGCTTATAGGCCACATAATATCCATAAATCTCTCACTTGAACTAAAGTCAATCACCCTTATACATTAACCCCATAGTTATGTAATGACGCTAAAATTTTTTGTGAACTAAATACTTTATTAGTAAATTTATAATATTGTCGGTTGATGAAACTTTTTCCACCACTTCATCTTCTCTAGCGACGATCTCCCTAATCAAGTAAAAGCGTCTTAGAATGTACTTAGACTTCTGGTGAGACCTTGGCTCTTTTGCTTGTGCTATTGTACCATTGTTGTCACGCAACAATAGAATAGGGTTTGAGATTATAGGGACGACGCCAAGTTCCGTGATAAACTTTTTCAATCAGACTGTCTCATTAGCGAGATCACTAGCGGTAACTATCCAAATACTTTGTAGATGCCACTAGAGGCTAAATACTTAAATATCTTTAAGAATTATTTTAAGAAAATCCTATAAATATATTTTTTCTTACACACTATATGATAGGATCATATATTCTTGGTTCTTCTATATTTTAAATATCTGATTCAATGTATTTTGATGCATTAGATGTTTGATCAAAATTTAAAAGGCTTATTAACCTCAGAACCCAATAGTGATATCAAAATCATGTTGTACTCGTCATAAGCTTTCCAACGATCCCAAGAACGTGTAAGACGGACAAGAAATGAGAAAGATATGATCATTACAAATGATGTGATCAAATAAGCACTGCTGCCAGCATGTCGGCGCCGCCACCGCCTGGGCCAGCGGCAGTAAGAGCGCCGCCATCAGGAAGTGGCGCCGCTGCCAGAACCGGAAACTGGATCCCGTGGCGGCGCCACCCAAAATGGTGGGGCCCACGAATAAAAAAAAAAAAGAACACCCGCGCGCCCTTCCCTATTTTTTTTCCCTATTCCTTTTTTTTTTAACACCCGCGCCACCAGAATATGGAAGGGGGGGCCCCTTCTATATTATTTTTTTTTTTTTCGCGCGAGACGCGCGAGGGAATGGGGGCGCTACAGCCCCACGTACGACGTGGGGTGTGTGGCAGGTGCGCCCCACCCTAAACCCCACGTTTTAACGGTAGGATGGTGGGCCCCCACGCCACGTTTGATGTCGGCGGACTCTCCAACTGCGAGTGGGCCCCTGCACCAAAAAACGCACGTTTTGACGGTAGGAGTGGGGCCCATCTCACTGGGAGTGGGCCCCTCCACCAAAAACGCACGTTTTGACGGTAGGAGTGGGGCCCATCTCACGTTTGACTCTGGCTGGGCGCCCATACCAAAACTGCACGTTTTGACGGTGACTGGGGAGAGGGTCCCTAGTGGGGCCCACCCACGTTTGGCGGGAGTTAATTTCTGGGGAGGGGGGCCCGGTCAAAACCGCCCCCCAGTTACCCGGTCAAACCCGGACCGGTCAAACTTTATTGGGCCAACGGATCCAAACTGGGTCCTCACGGCCCAATAAGGGATCCAAAAAGCAAAAAGAGAAAAAAAATGTTTTTTAATGATTTTTAATGTTAACAAATTCTAGAAAATTCTAAAAAAAATCAGGAAAAATAGAAAAATGGATTTATTGACTTAAATAACTTATGTTATTAATTTTTGATGTCATTTAATCTATTTATTATTTATTTTGGGATTTATTCAATTAAATAATTTAAGAGTTAAATTATTTTAAATTTAGAAAAATTCCTGAAATCATTTTAAAGTGTTTAAATGATCATCTTCTAACTATTAAGCATGATTCTCATGTTTAGTTTTCAAAACATTAATGTGATTAACTTTTGCATTGAATTAGATTCATTTATTTAAGTATGGTGTTATTAAATTTGAATGTGAAATCAAGAATATAGATGGACCTATTGTAGGGATCCCTATTTTATATGATTATTGAGATAATCATATCATAGGTATGGTTATATAGATAACTATGACATACCCTAAAGAAGAGACCGGATAAAATATAAAACCCCTCACATATATCCAAATCACTTTAAGTTGGGTTGGTGGAGTCTACTCTAGGCCTGCTTATCAAAGAAGAGAAACTAAGAACTAGTGTATGACACAAGGCCACGGTAAAGGAACTGTTTAGTTCGGTGGAGTTGTTCCAGGACTACTCGCAAATCTATTCTTGTCAAGTAACAAGGATACCGCTTAGACCAAACTCAGTGGTTAGTGGAGCCACTCTAGGGCACATGTGCGGTGGGGACCAAAGTATGATCAAATATTACAATTGTTGCAAGCCTCATGAGATGAGTGTTCAACAATATATTATGATGGGTGAAGTCGCTCTAAGTTATGATATAGTTGTTGAGATTCTGATCCCCACTATGAGATTGTTGGTTCTCCCTTTTCATACACATGAAGGCTATGTGAATCGCTTAATTTTAGTGGGAGCATTATTTTCAATGAATATATATCTGCAAAGAATTAATCGTTAATTCTTATTCATCTCCTAAAGGCAACAATATCATCGACTAACCCTCTTCGCGTCATTATGGATGTCAACTGTTTGACTGGCCCAAAATTCACTGATTAACTCAGAAACTTAAAGATCTTACTTAAGTCTGAGTGCATCGCTTTGTCATGGAGGGAGATGGCCCCTGTTGAGATTGCATTGGATGCATCTGAGGATAAGGTATGGGAGTACCAGAAGTAGCAGGAAGATTCCACTATGGTTCAATGTTATATGTTGGCCTCCATGTGCAATGAGTTGCAAAGGCAGCATGAGGGCATAGAAACAAGAGCCATGCTACTACATTTGATGGATTGTTTTCTAAGCAGAGTAGAACTCAAAGATATCAAAGAGTCTATTTAGAGCTCGGATGGCCGAGTCGTCTTTGGTATAGGCACATGTACTAAAGATGATAGAGAGGATCAAGAGGTTGGCAGTGCTCGGAGTTGAACTCCATGTTAAGATGAGCACGGATCTTATTCTTCAATCTCTTTTGGACTCCTTTTCATTAGTTCATTGTTAACTTTAACATGAACAAGATTCAGGCCTCTCTCTCGAAGCTGTTAAACATGCTTACTACTGCCAAGGGGAACCTTCCGCAAGAAAGTCCCAAGTCCTCTATATGTTTATGTGGACAATTATTAAGGTTATCCAATAAGATGTTATTGGGCCTATAGAGTTATTAACTAGTGAGATATATGAACCTAGAGGGTCACACACATAAGTTCTATAGATGTTGGTGGATATAGACATAGTTATGAGGGTTTTTATAAAAAATTCACATACCAAATGTCTATAAATAGGGGGAGAATGACCACAACTCAAGGTGCCCATACAATCCTTGTGGGAATTGATGAGACTAAATCGTATGGTCGTTGAATGCACACGACTTAGTGTCAAAACAAAGTCCTAATCTTACCAATTTATGATTAATCAAAGTAATTAATTAGTATAACAGTAATTAAGGGTCGAATCCACGGAGAATTAGGGAAATTTGAGAGATATCTTTGAAATTTGGTCAAATCGGACAATGAAATGAGTTTAGAAATTAGGGAATTTATGATATTAAGAAAGATAACTCAATTTCGAATCCACAGAATCAAAAATCAGGTGATTTGGATAAGAATTCGAAGAGAAATCGAAGTTTGAAGTTTAGAGAGAAATTCGTTTCGAAAAACGATTAAAAACCGAAAATTAAACTAAATTAAACTAAATCTACGATGCTAAAATAAAAATTAACGTTAAATGATGAAAGATTAAGATGAAATCACGCAACCTAACCCAAATTAGCCTTCGAAATGATCCAATTAATCGCCGGATGCAAGGCTTTTCATTCCGAATTTTTGAAGACGAATATTGATGTTCAAGATGTAAATTCTTCCTTCTCTTTCGATCGAGATTGCAATTGACACATTAAAATAGAGCGAAAATGAGTTAAGATTACACAAAAACAAACGGCGTGCGAAATGATTCTCTAAACATGGAGAAATCAAGGATTGATCGCGAACATGTTCTTCGTCGCGAAGAACAGTTTTTATAAAAACGAAATCGAATCGTGACCGTCAGATCAAGGCGTTCATCGCGATCAACGGTCGCGATCTTGCACCTTTTGGATGAATCGTCGCTTCATCTCATTCGTCAGATTTCAATCATGTGGCTTTGATTTGATCAGAGATCCATCGCGTCGAATGATCTGAACTGTTATAATTAGTGATCGGACGGCGTTGATCATTTCACTTAAATGACAATTGAGGCACGTGTGTGATTGTTTGATCCGGTGGATCTCGTGTCCACCGCATCGACGTCATCGCATTGATCGTGATTGAATCCAACGCGAAACGATGCCACGTCGCCCTGAAATAAAATAAAAGCAAGTGAAATAGTCCCACACGGGATAAATTGCGGAAAATAATCACTATATAGTGTACGCGTTTTTATGAGGTTAATTATCGTCTTCCGATAAGCGGAAGACTTATATCTTATGTAAATCAATATATATTTATATTATATATGAAATATCATGTCACCTCCGCGCCACGTAGGCGCTTGATAAAAGCATAAAAAGTAGTTATAAACACTTATGAGTTGCTTTTATTTAATTCTATTAACTGTTGAACATATCATTAAATCTATTATCTCAGGAGTTAATAGTTTTATAAGATAAACACATCAAATAGAAGTTCTCTATTTTTATTTTATTTTATTTTATTTCAGGAACAAGAGAAGAAGAGCACTTCCTCAAAAGCAATAGTTAGTGGGCTGTCATGGAGAGATCTCAAGAAACCCCTTCTCGGAGAGCCCACAAAAAGGAGAAAAAGCACTTTTAAAGGGGGGCTTCCGTCGGGCCTCTCTCGGTCCTTCTTCTGGTTTTTTTAATTCTCCCCGACTCTCCTTCTTCCTTTCTTCTTCTTCTGCTGTTCTTTCTCTTTCCTAGGTTTAGATTTTCTTCCGCTGTAACTCCTCTCCCGACTGATTCTGAAGTTGAATGGAAATTAATTTTAGTTCTTTCTCCACTATTCCTCTTGCTTCTCGGTAAGTAATCTTCTCTTCCTTCCCCGCTCAATCTCTCTTCCGCCCTCTCTCTCATTCTATTTCAGCTCTTCCCGTGGTTTCCTTGATCTTCCGATTTATTTCATCCTCCCTCTAAATCCATCTCTTACTCATCCAAATTCTACTGCTCTTAGTTCCTTGTTCAATCTCTGACTTCCTTCTTCCTCTTTCCCCTTTCTCGCGCTCTCTCTAAACTACTATTTCCTATTCTTCTCTCATCTCCCCTCCTCGAGAAATCTCTCTCTTTCTTTGTTCTCTTTCTTCATCATATTCTTCATATTTCCGGCACTCTCCCTCTTCCTCTCAAACTCTTCGCAAATTCGTGCGTTCCGTACCTTCTTCTCATCTTCCACGTTTCTCATTTCTTTCCGTCGCAGTTCTTCTCGTTTCTTCTTTTGTTTCGTCGTTTTGAAATCTACTCTCTTCCTCTCCCCAGTTTCCGCAGTCTTCGTTTTCGCTCGCTCTTGAGTTTCGATTTCATCTCCTCCCTCCCACATCTTCTTTCTCATCTCCTCTTATTCTACTATTCCCGACTTCTCTTTCTCGTAACCCCACACATTTCTTTTCCGTCAATCTCGCTCCCCCTCTCTTTCGTGTTTCTCCTGCACTTTCCGATTTCCCCGATCTCGCATCCTCTTTCTTCCGTCACAGTTTCATTTCCGAAATCGTATCTCCCCTTTCTTCCGCTCCATTTTACGAACTCTCCCCACTCTCTTTCTTCCTTCTTTCCTCCTAGCGCTCCCATCTCTCTCCTCTCTTCTCGTAAAATTTCATTCTCAGCTCTCCTTCAGGCATTCTCTCTTTCTTTTATCTCCCTCTCTCTCTCCTCTTTGCATTCGCGCGCGCTTGTTGGCAAACTCTCTCTCGCGTTTGTTGGTTTTTTCTCTCTCTCATGCTCGCTCTTTCATTTTCTTCCAATCGTCCTTCCTCTCTTTTATGCACTCATTTTCTCCCTCTCTCAGTTTCGTCTTCTTCCGCCTGACTCTTTTTCACGGTCAACCCTCTCCTTCCCCTTTCTCCATTTCTCCCTTCCGTCTCTTCTCACTCTTGGTGGCGGTATTTTTTTTCTCTTCTAGTTCCTCTTTAGAATCCCTCGTGCCCTCCTGATGTAACACGACAGATGCCGGGATCGCGCGGCTCGTGTTACGACACAAGTGAAAATCCAGCTAATGCCTAAATGCACGCTAATGAGAAGGATGCGGGTTTTAAAACAATGGGAGTCACGAGCTTCTGCCGCTGACCTAGGGTGAAAAACCACGAAAGCTCTAGTGAGGGACCGAACTAGGGATATCAAGCTCCCAATGACCCGATAGATCTGCTCGGCGACCTACGCTCGGGATACCACGGTAGGGGGTAGCCCGCACTCGTACTGATGAAAACGAGCCTAGTCAGGTACCTAAGAAGTACCCAATCCCCAGCGAATCCCAATCCTAAAGCTGATCCTATAACTAATCCCCGGCGGTGGAACACACGTGGCCGGCCTTTGGAAAAGATAATAATACTCTAAGAGGTAGCGTCTTGACTGCGGGGACCGGAGTCCGAAGGTCGCGGTGCGATGCGGCTCCTCGAACGTTGAGAAGACCGGCACTGCAATGTACGAAGAGTCGCCGTTAGAGAATATCATATTAGGAAACCAATATAGAACTCAAATAAGTCAAGTCTTGGACTCTAAGGCCCGGGGAGAGCCTTCTAGGAGGCGGTTTGGGCCTCGTCGGGGCCCGTCCGGGGCGCTCGGGCCGGTTACGGGGCCGGTCGGGACGATTCCCAGTCGATTCGGGGCGGTCGGACCGGTTCGGGCCGGGTTCGGGCGGCTCGGCGCCGGTGCAGGCGCGGTTCGAGACGGTCTCGGCCGGTTCGGTCCGGTTCATTCGGTTCGGACCGGTTCACTCAATTGAGCCGGTTCCGTGAGTTGACTCAGCCTAGAAGCCGGGTCGGCGATTCCCGGCGAGTCAGCTCGGTCGGGATCGTCGTCTTCAACCTCTCGTCGGAGGCTAGGGTTTTCAGCGGCGCTCGAGTCGGGAGGGCTTGGCGGCGCGCGGGGAGCGCGCGGAAAGGGCGATCGGCCCGGATCGCGTTTCCGGGGAGGGGCGGACGGTGCTCGGAGACTCGCTTGAGCGTCCGAGGTTCACGGAGGCGGCGGCGGGAAATCCGAGCGAGTTTCCGGCGGCGGCGGCGATCGGGCGCTCTAATGGGCGCGGGCGACGGCTCTGGTGCCCGGAGAGGGCGCGGCGGCGTCCGGTGGCCGTCAGGCGCGGCGGCGAGGCGTGGGACGGCCTGCTTGGCCCGACGGCGTGGGCGCGACGGAGCAGGCGGCGGCGGCGGCGATCTCAACCTCCCCTAGAGGGGAGTCTTCCTCCTCTCTCTCTCATGTCACATTGCATGGAGGTGTCACATCGTGACCAATTCACAATTTCTCAAATTCATTCATCAAAAAACCTGCGATTCTCTCTCCTCCTCTTCCCTTAAATAGGAGAGAGAAAGAGAGGGGGTTGCCCTAAGGGCAAACCCGTCATTTAAGGGGTTTTGGCCCAAAATGAGCTAAAACCCCTCTAATGGGCCTAGCATCGGTCCCATAAGTCCAGGACGGGCCCACAACACGGGGAACCCTCACACACACACACAAACAAACTCACGAAAATGAACGAACAAGAAAAGGGAAAGCTCGCCGGGAGGATCTTGTCAGGCAGTGTACTTGAAGCCGGGGTCCTGGTCGTCGACTCTGGCGCTCCGGCGCGGTAGTGCTCGCGCGCCGTCCGGTCCGTCACCTGCTGTAGCCTGGTCGCTGAGATGGTCCTCCATCACCTCCTTAATCGTGTCTCTTCTCCGAATTCGGCTTTTTCATTCCGATTTCACGTTCTATATCTTCCGCCATTCCGTTTGATTCTTCTCTCTTCTTCCGGTGCTCTCTATCTCTCGCCGTCTCTCTCTTCATATCTAGCTTACACCTCGCTTCATCTCTCCCTATTCCTCTTCCCCGTCTCTTCTGCATGTTGCTTCAATCCTTCTTTTGTTTCTCTTTATTTCTTTTTATTTTATTTTCTCTCGCGCATCTCGTGCGCTCTCTTTCTCTCTATCTCGAACTTTCATTCACTTCCCCATTTCACCGATTTCGTTGACTTTGCCGCTCTCCTCAGTCTTCCGTTTTCGTCTTCTAAGTTTGCGTTTCCTCTCTTCATTTCTGATTCCATCTCATTCAACTTCCTCTCTCCCATTTCTTCCGCAATCTCTCTCCCGTTCTCCTCTAATTTTCGTCCCGGTCTTCCGTAAACTCTCTCTCTCATCATCAATTTTATTTCCTCTCTCTCCTCACGTCTTCTCTCTCACCTGCCCTCCTTACTTTCACCATATCTTTTATTCTCTTTCACCCTACCTATATCCCGCTCCTCTTCTATTTTTCGAAACCTTTATCTCTCTTTATCACACTAATTTCTCTCTCTATCTCTCTCTCTCTCCTAATTTCGCTTCCCTCTATTCTTCCCCTAGTTTTGGTCTCTCACATTCTGCTCATTTCATTCTAAAGCTCTCTCTCTTATCTCTATCTCTCCCCTTTTATTCCTCCCCCTTTATTCTAGAGCTAACCCTCTCTCTAACTCCCCATCTCATTCACTCCAATTTCCCTCTTGCATCTGTTCCTTTTCTCTCTACACGGTTTAGATTTCCATATTTGTTCATTCTAATACTTTTCTGTACTCCGAATTTAGGATCCTTATATCTGTAGGCTCACTTAAATCATCCATCAAAAGTCCTTCCTCCCACGGTCAACTCGAAGAGTTGACCACCACTCTTTCATCCTTACCCTCATCTCTACTTCTATTATTGATACTATCGTGCCCTAGAATCCCTGTGGATCGACCTAGGAAGCCTATACACCCTAATTATCCCAGTTGTCTTGGAGTTTCCTAGTTTATAAATATTAAGTTTGTCAGGCTTAAAAACTCACGATGAATTTAAGCCTATCAGCGCTCACGCTTGTCCACGTGGCGATGCCACCTGTACACGCGCGATAAAACCCACATTTTGCGATTTTTTTTAATTGATTTCAATATTTAAAAATCGAAATAAAAATCAAATAAATTCAGAAAAATTCCAGAAAAATTCCTAAAAATTGTAAAATTCATAACTTTCAAAATATAACTCCAAATTAATTCAAATTTGTTTTGTTGGATTTAGAATTGAATAATCTATCATTGTAAAGGTAAAATTATTAAAATAATAAGAGAATAAATTTATATTAATTTTATATATTTATGTATTATGTAAAATAAATTTATATAAATACATAAATGTTAATAAATGTATTTTCTCTTATATTTTCAACTTTAAAACATGATTATGATCATAAATATAATTAAGATTAAAGATTGAAATGTTTAATTATGCATAATAATCCATAAATTGATGTATTTTAAGATCATAACATGATTTTACACAAAATGATAGAAATATGCTTAAAAGATGATAACATGCATATATTTATAATGATTAATACATTAATTTGCATTAATAACTATGTAATTACATGCATAAATAGCATGTTATCAGGAATTCTCTCCTTTCTTCTCTTTCTCTCTTGGTGAAGAGCTTTGAAGAGGAGATCCAACCATCTTTCTCTCTTCTTGTGTGACAACAATGGTGCAATAGCACAAGCAAAAGAACCAAGGTCTCATCAAAAGTCTAAGCACATTTTGATGCGCTTCACTTGATTAGGGAGATTGTCACTAGAAGAGAAGTAGTGGTAGAAACAGTTCCATCAACTTACAATATTTTCGGATAATTTGATGTCCCTCTCGAATATCCTATGAACATAAATGTTTAGAACATATGTTAAAAGACTAGTTATCGTTGTATTATAATTGCATCATAATTCACTTAGTCATTGCATATGCTCATGAACTTCATGGCAAACATCACATAGTATTGGCAATGAATAAATTTCATTTCGATTAACATAATTAAGATACATGAAAGTGTGATTGGCTCATAGGCCACATAATATCTATCAAACCTGCTAGTCGTTCTCTCAAGGTTTGGATAGAGGGATCCTGATGGAGAATTATTTCAAAACATGAACACAAGGGTTCTAAGTGAACCTATCCTCCTCCTCCTCCTTATTCACCAACTTGATAAATTATCCATTTATTAAATGGATGAAGAAGACCTCTCTAAATAATTGAAAGAGAGTGTAGATCTTAAGGGAATTACCTTCCCTCCTTCCTCTATTTTACACTGATCTAAAGATTGACTTGGTCAAAAGAAATTAGCCTTATCCTTAGATAATTAGAATTCCTTGAATGGACCAAGTGGTGGCGTACGACCCCCGTCGCCACCAAGGCATGACACTACGGCGCCGGAGGAGCCGACACCCGCGCGCGTCCAGCCCCCTCGACAGGCAAAGATGAAGGATGCCGAGTTTCACTACACCAAGTGAGGACCTCATCTCGCCACGAAACATTTCCCAGGGCTCGCGCGCGCGTGGAGTTATCTTTCCAGTTTTTATTTCATTATGAACTTTATTAGCCCGCACGTGTTTAAGCGGGCCTTTGCATATCTTCTTCTCCCCCCTTTAGGCTTTCGGGTGGGCTCTTCCCTTTTTCGGGATCCCATTCGTTAAGCCCTTCTCTTTGTGGACCTTTTTCTATTTTTCTATGATTATGTTAGGTGTGGGTTGTGGGCCTCAAGTGGGCCCTTTCCTCTCTCGGCCCACTATGGGCTCTATAAGAGGGGAAGGGCCCCCCCACAAACCCTAGCCGTCATTTGAAGAAAGAAAGGAGTGTTCTCCATCTCAAGTGGCTGCTCAAGGAAGATCAAGGAAGGAGACCAACCGCCGCCTCCGCCGCCGCCACCGCCGCCGCACCACCACGTGCTGCCGCCGTGCCCGCCGCCGAGACCGCCGCCTCCCCTTGCCGTGATCACGTACGACGTCCGCGCAACCTTCCCTACGCCGCCGCCGCCGCCGTCACAGGCCGCCGCCGCCACCGGATTGTTGTGCCCCCCACCATACCCCCTCCACGGACCTGCAATTTACCCTCACATTTTCCACCGCCATTGATACTCCTCCTCCTGCCGCTCAGCCTTTGTACCATCGGAGGCCTGCCTCCACCCCTCCCGAACACCCACACCTCCCATCAGAATTCTTCCCCCCCCTTCCATTCACGTTTCCCGTTCACCGTCGTGTTCCCCTCCATCCCAGGTTTGTTCACGATCTTCCCTTCAATCCCAAGTCGCCCGCCCGTCCAACTTCCACCGGACGTTCCGCCTCCACTCCCATCAAGTCACGACGTCATCATCCCTCCCAACCCATCATTCTGCTCTCACGCACGCTCTCCTTCCCTGGACATCACACTCCCCCCCTCAATATCCGCGAACGCATCTATCTCCATTTCCCCATCCTCTTCCCATTTTCGCTAGCGTCCGACGCCTCCTACCCGCCTCCTGCCGATCCAAGACCTATCACGCCATATCTGCCTGTCCCCCCCCTTCTTCCATCGACGTCGCACGTCACGGACGGAGTCGACGGCCGTCCAGAAATCGCGACGACAATTCCAAAAGTTAATCCTGCAACGATCCCACGCCCTCAAGCTCAGCGCCTGGTGACTCTCGAACCTACGGTTCGCGACGGGAACCCCGCCGCCGGCAGAGCATCACCCTCTGGCCTGCAATATCCCCCCCTATTCGTCGTCTTCGACCACCACGTCATCCCATCTCTTGATTTTTCTGGGCCGCATGAACGACGAGTGCTCATCGCCATCTGACCGCTCCACGACCCTCCAATCAGCACCACGGTCGCCATCCCCCGGTCGCAAATCGACTGTACGAGATTTGAGTTTCGCACCCCTCTCCACAACGGGTCATCTGGGTCCCTAGGGCGACGCGTGCCACTTACGTCCGAGCTGCAATCACTCTTGATTACTCTCACGGATTTCTCATCTGCGATCTTCCTTTCATTTGCCACCCCGGGATTCGATCTTGAGCGCGCCCTGAGCATTCAGCGATCCCCCATCAGCAGGGAACTGCCGTGGCCCCTCTACTGCTGCAGATACTTTCATCATCGCCTGACCCTGCCCCGTGGTGGACCGGACCTCAAGGTGAAACCCCGACTATCCCACGCCGGCTCCGCCTCAACCCGCTCCCGCCGACCGCATTGCCCACGTGCGATCGACCTCCCTCGTCACGACCGACCGGGCTCGCGCCCCGCAGGTTAGGCACACATCCCCCCCTTTTTTTAACTCGAAGTTTATATCTCCTTCAGTGTTTCCCGCACTTGACTCCACCGCCATCGGGATTTAGATTAGGAAGAGTGCTTAGACGACTTGATAGGATTCCTCGCGGTCCAACCCGTCGGGTTGACTGTCGAGCTCCTCTCGGCGACTCACGGCCCAACGCCCGCGAGGACGTGGACCGGAAGGCATCCCGGACTGACTCTACTCGGCGCACCCCAGGGTCTACGGAGGCGACGCCCGAGACGGCACTCTGCTTGATTGCATCATTAGTTTATTTCATCATATTAGAGTCCACGTAGCCCACCCCTGGTATCGCAGTGTTAGACTGGTTTCGCACCCGGTCCTGCATCACCAAGTCAACCACCATTCTACCTTGATATAGGTTCCTAATTTCCAAACCATATTCACTATATCATAGGTAGCTTGTATAGTTATGGAAAATGATCTCAAGAAACATCAATAGGAACACCATTGTGATATATTCCTTCTTTCTTTGAAACCACCCCTAAGTAGAAATCTAGAAGAGATCTAATTGAAACTATTATCTTGGAAGTTACCTCAAGACAAGACTCTTGCATATATAACCCATGCAATTATAAGGAAGAATCTGCCATCAAGAAGACAATCATGAAGGACATGAGAGAAGCCTCATAGATGTCAAAAGTCAACCATGAAGGACTAAAGGCATAATCTAGCAAGGAGAATTATCCCTCATTTACAAAGCTTCCACAGACATAGAAGAGAAGAACAACTCAAGTGATATTTACTAAATGAAAGCCCTATTAACTACAAAACCTCCAAGACCATCCACGATAGTGATCAGATTTTGCTTGAAACGGTGACGTCAAGAATGGATTACTCAGACCAGGATTTCTACCCACCAATGTGAATGGAATTTCAAGAAACTCCACTCGTTCAACACACAAATTACGCGTCAGAATATTGGAATCGTCATTTAGCAGAAATCGGAGGCTTCAATACTCTGTCGTATAATAAAAGCTCTGATTAACAGAACGAATCATCAATGACATCGTGCACTTAAAGCCGAGCGCACGTCTCAACCTTCTCTCCATATCCTCCAGTGGAATTTCTCAAAGTTAAAGGAAGAATAGAGACAAAATAATGCGAGGAAATAATGCGTCAAACATGACGCTGACCTGCCACCCGGACGACGGAACATCATCAATTCTAATTAGTTCCGAAAGAGCAACTCGCGAAGAAGGGCAAAGAAGGATCAACGTTAAAACGATACAGATGAGACAATGTCGAAAGAAAGAAGCCAGGGGCTGAGGATCCAAAATCCGAACTCAGTGGAAACGACAATTCCCTCCGTCGCCTCGCTTTGAAGACAAAGAGCTGAAGGAACCTTCCAGACATATATAAGCCGCAGGACACGGATGACTCAAATGGAAGCCTTCCACCACAACCAATTGTCCGACGGAAAACTTCAAAGATGGAGCTCATTGGGGCGATTCCACGTGTACAATTTGACGGAACTCATGACGAAAGGCCGAGCCAACCCATCGTCCACCTCGTCGATATCGTCGGTGATAATTCTACGAACGGAATATCATCATGTTGTCTATATTGCCGCAAACTCAGCCGGCGGCCACTTCAATCCCGCAAAGCTCGGCTATACTCTTGCGCACTACTTGTCTGCTCACCGTCAACAGAGTAACCCAAGGACTTCAAAAGAAAAATGAGAGAGCAAGTCAAATCCGCAAAAGCGAATGACAGCGTTGCGTTTTGGTTTCGCCTACAACACGAATGCGCAACGGATAAACTTTTTGGGCGGAATCCGAATTCCATCGGACTCACGTGTATTCCCACTACGACCTATGTAACCGTCGCACGCGGAAGTTATGATGAAGCGTCGTCTTCTTCTCACCCTCGTATTCCTCTCCATATTCTATAAATAGAGATTTGTAAGAGAACGCAAGTAGATGTTTTTGATAAAAAAAAATTTCTTTGGAAACTTGTGTTCGTGTGTTCTTGTCCTTCTCCCGTAAATCTCCTCTCTGAGTTCTACCTCCCTTTCCCTTTCTCCCTCCTTTCTGTCGTCTTTCACCATTTCACGTCTGACGCATTCTAAGGAGATCCTGGATCATTTTGGTGATTCGACGAGCGTCCACTTCACGAAAGATTAAGGTAACATCCTCTCTCATTTTTTCGTGAATAATAGTTACGTCGATATCTTCAAGTCCAACGTTGACTTCTCTACAATTGTATGTCCTCTTTCGCGTCACTGTTACTCGAGAATCCGCCTAACTATTTCACTTATTTTAATAATATTATAATCAAATACTATCTTCTTCTGCTTTTAATCGTTATATCTTATTACCGCTTTCTCCATATCATCCCCAATCTATCATCGCTAATTATATTATCTAATATACATTATCCTTCTCATATTCATATACCTGATTTATCTTCTTCTTCATATAAATAGAATACCCTCTCTTTCACATTTTTTCTCTCTTCATTTATAATTTTATCATTTATAAATTATCTATCCTATATTATTCACTGATATCAATTCATAGATCCTCCCTCATATGTAGGATTTAGATATATCTTCTAAAATATCCTACATCAGATCCTTATGAAAGTTAGATCCTAAAGGGGCATTTTGAAGAATTGGAGGATTTTGGAATGAGAACTTTTTAGGAATTTGAGTGTTTTGAAATATAGGGAGACTATGAGAATTTGGCATAATGCAAGGGTTTTGTATGTAAGGAGGATTTTGAGATGCATGAAGGTTGGGAAATTTTGATAATGGAGAATGGGTGTGGGGGGGGATTACTTTTTGCATGTTCATAAAAGCTACACCGTGAGCCTCATTATGATCTTTACTTGTACAAAAAGAACGTATAGAACCTTTGGAGAGCGATTAGGTGTTTGGGCTAATAAGAGTTTATATAATTTCTTGCTAATTTCACTAACCCCATCCCTTAATTCTTTACTCTCATGTCTTACTCAGTCATATATTCCCTCTTTCTTGAAGGAGACAATGGCCCTATTGGTGGCGTACGACATCCGTCGCCACCAAGACACGATATCACGAGTGCCGGAGGAGCCCTTTTGCGCGTGTGGAGCTATCTACTTATCTTCTTACTTTATTATGAAATTTTTGACCCACACGTGTTTAAGCGGGTCCTCGCTTATTTCCCTCTCCTTTTTAGGCTTCCGGGTAGGTTTTTCCCTTTTCGGGATCCTATTCGTGAAGCCCTTCCTCTTTGTGAACCTTTATTTCTATGAGTATGTTTGGGTTTTGGGTTGTGGGCCTCCAGTGGGCCCTTTCCCCTCTCGGCCCATTTTGGTCTCTATAAGAGGGGAAGGGACCCCCCCACAAACCCTAGCCGTCATTTGAGAAAAAAAAGGAGTTTCCTCCATCTCAAGTGGCTGCTCACGGAAGGCCGGGAGAGGAGTCCAAACGCCGCCGCCGCCGCAGCTGCATGCCTCCGTGCCGCCGTCACCGCCGCAGCTGCATGCCTCCGTGCCGCCGTCACCGCCGCCGCGATGACCACCGCCACTCCTCGCCCCGGCCACGAGGTTACCATCACCGCGACGCCGCCGTCCCCAAGCTGACGCCGCCACCGTCCCCAAGCCGACGCCGCCGCCACCGCCTCCGGACCGCCGTGCCACCATCACCTCCACCTCCATCTCCATCTCCGGCCATCTGCAGTTCCTCCCCACCCTTCTTCACAGCCTCCCTCTCCGGCAAACACCCCCCTTCCTCCACGGTTTCTCTGTCCTGAACCCTCCCCTCCAACGTCCCCGTTCTCCCCTCCCATCGCCAACCCCTCACCGCAATTTCTCCCCTCCCGACTTCTCCACCGTCAAATCTCCCTCTCTAGTGAACTTCCAGGCCCATCCTGTTCCCAGCGCCACCCCAATTTTCCCCCACACTGTCTTGCGAGCACGCCTATTTGTTTTTCCCTCACCCACTACGCACGAATCCGCCCATGACCTCCTCGCTTCCCTCCCTCTCTTTCCTTAATCATTTATCCCTACCTTGACCCGTGCTCGGACGCTCGATCCTGAATTCCAAGCGAATTCCCGAATTCCCAGTGCTCAACCTCCACCAAATTCCTGTTTTCCTCTTCCCGTCCTCACTCCTCGAACACTTCCCATGTGCCGATCACCCTCCCCTTCTCCATTTCTTCGCTGGCGCTCCTACCTCTCATCTGCCCCTTTCCAAATTCATGCATCCCGCGCGCTGGGAGATCCCCACTCCCACCTCTAAATTTCCCGCGACAACGCCCCACCCTTCCTAATTCCGCACCTCCCCTCCTTCACGGTTCCGGCATCATCCCTACCTTACCTCCCATCACCGTGGAAAACGCAGACCACCGTTATTGAACCTCACCTCCACTGGAACCAGATGCCGACCACACTCCTACACGATCCACGGTCGTCTCCCCCCACTCCCTCATCGACCATCATCTCGCTTACTCCGTTGCATCGAATCTTCCCACCTCGGCCGTTCCCTGCCTCCTCCCGACCGTCCAAAATTTCTCCATCCGCCCAAACCCCGCACCCGACGGTCCCGCCTCCGCTCCATCCCCTTCCCCTCTCCGGAATTCGCCAGCCTTCCCCCTTCCCCCCATGAAATTGACCATGACCGCACGCCCCGACTCACCTCCCTCTCTCTACCTCTTTCTCCCTCTCTCTGTCGCGAAGTCAGTCCAACTCCCGCGACCACACCACCGACCTTATCCCCGGCCACCCAGCAACGATCGTCACCCCCACTTTCTCCCACCACGAACACCTATTCCGCCTGCCGACCCGTCTTGACGTCCAGCCGGATTCAACCCCACTGCCCGCCTGGATTCACCCCAAGCTTGATCGAAATCCACCCCCCCTGAATTTGGTCGAGCTGACTCCACGATCACTCCACTACACGTGAATTTTCCATCTGACACAATTGAGCTTCAATCTTCCCTCCTTTGACTCCTAGTTCCGCGCTCAGTCCTACACGAGCGTCTAGCTCGCCGCCTGCCAAGCTCTTCCCCGCTCGCCGATTCTCCCCATCGCCCTTCTTCTATCCACATTCCTGTCACTACGCGGCTCCCGATTCGACCACCCTGCAGCACCCTTTCGCCACCGACGCCATCTCCGCCTCGCGTGGACTGCTAGGCGCCACGACTGTGCTCCTTCAGCTCGGTATGCCATCACCTCTGCGCGACGTCAACCCCGGAGTTCGACTCCCGCTCGTGGCATCGTTGACGTGTCGTTTTTGTGCGTCGTTAAACAAAAAGACGATGGTCAAACAAAATTTATAAAACCGAACTCACAAAGACAAGATATAATAATCAAGTATTGGGTAAGTATCGGGTCGATCCACAGAGAGCAGGGTTAACTTTAATCGCAGAGTTGACTTGGTCAAACTTAGGTTTAAAAGGAGTTTTAAATCAGAGAAAATAAGATGTAATATATGCAAATGATATAAATAAGGTAAATAAGAAGTTTTAAGAATTGAAATCTCGGATTTGACGAGAAAAAGTCAAAAGTCAAAGTCAAAGTGTTGACTTTGACCAATAGTAGGTGTTCTGCAAAATCAGAGAATCAAACAGAGTCAGAAGATTACGAAAAGTAGATATTTGGAAACTAGAGAGAAAATGGAATTTATTGATATATATTTCGTAATTTTTGGATAAGAAATAGATTTATTATAAATTATTGAAAATCAATGATCAGAAAATCCCCGAAATTGACACCTCAGAGGAAACCTTCAAATTGAATGACCAAATGAAATCCAAATCTTGCAATTTATTGTCAATGGAAAGCTAATAACGAGAGGAATCCAACAAGACCGAAATTATCAAATTCTGATTTGTCAATAAAAATTAATTGATCCCGAAAGTCAACGTTTGACTTCTGATAAAAGATGAACAGTCCGGGGTCAAACGTTAAATTGAAGGGTCAAATGAACTCGGAATTTGATGAATTTGCTATCCACGGAAAGCTGATGAAAATAAGAATCCAATGAAATCAAAATAAAGTGATTTGGAATTATAATCAGAGAGATATCCTATTTTCAAAATCAGCAAAATTTTAGACCGAAATTTGGGAAAAATGAAGAACACTATGAACTAATTTGCAAAATTAAACTTCTAAATCTAAATAAAAACTCAAATTACCTCCTGATAATCGATCGAATCTCACTACTAAATGATAACATGCATTTATAACCTGAATTCTTACCCTAATTAACTCATATTCATGCTGATTTTATGTGAATATGATGCATGTATCATACTTTTTAGGAATTTTCTCCATTGGCATGTCATTTCACTAAAGTTGATATTTATGCATAAATTAGAGATAATTTCATGCTTAAGATATGATTAATCTTTTGTTTAGATTAATAGAAGTTAATCTCAGTGATTAAATGAGTTTTGACTTTAGTAAATGTTTGGAATGATGATTTTAGGATGAATTTATGATTTAGAATGTTTAATTAGAACGTATTTAATGAAATTTTAATTCATCCTTATTTCTTTCTTGAAAACATATTTTAAATGATATGATATTAAAAAGAAAAGAATTTGTGATCCAATGGAGAAAAATTTCGATTAAAAAAAGGAGTTGTACTTTGAGAGATATTAATTTTTTTGAAGTTCTAGGCCTCGTTTTCCGATTTTTTTATTTGATTTTTACAAATTTTCTTTCCTATTTAAAATTACATCGGTTTCTTACCTGCAGGCGATGACGTGGCGAGCGGGAGAGCTGGCGCGCTGACACGTGGCGCGCGGGACCACCCAGTGGGTGCGACGAGGCGCTGAGGCCACGTGGCAGAGCCACAGGTGGCCCGCGCGTGGCTAAGTGGCGCACAGGGGGTGCGCCAGTGTGGCATGTGGCCACGCGACATAGCGCCACGTGGGCGCCCGTGTGGGGCGTCACGTGGACCGGATATAGAGGAGAAAGACGATAGTTAATAGGGGAAGGCATTCCCCTATTTAACCGCATTATTTCCCTTCATTTGATCCGTGTGGGACTATGTTCCACAGGACTTTGTTTTTTTCAGGTGACGTGGCGGCTTGGCGGGCGTGCGATCGGATCATAGCGGCGGAGATCGCGTGGACCGGAGTCCACGCGATCATAAATCAAGCACGTGGCTATATTCATCTTAAGTGACCCGCTCGATGGATGACACGTGGCAAAGCGAGGAAGCTTGGATCGCGATCACCTGATCGTCATCGAACGGTCGCAATCGTTCGCGATTTTTGGTGCGTCCGATCTCCATCACGCGGACGCCTGATCTTCATCAAGAGTGGATCACGATCGGACGGCTGGCGGAGAACTTGAATCGCGATCAAGGTACACAGGATCAGCTAATCTTGATCGCTCATCTAAACGGGAGTTCATCGGACGGTGGATGAAGCTTCACGAAGAACCACGATCGACGCGCGATCGTGGCTCGATCGCGCGGCGATCGTGGCTCGATCGCGCGGCGATCGTGGCTTATTCATCGCCAGATCGGGAACCATGGCGTCGCAACGTGAAAACGCCCCCACGACGCCATCGATCCATGCCCACGATCCTATCAATGGCTCAAAAATCGGGCGGGATGATCAACATCAAACTTGGAGAAATCGCCGCGATCGGGGTTGATTCAGCAGCAAAATTGAAGCCACGACGCCTCAAATTGATGGCCCACGATCGCGCGCGATCGTGGCCATCGATTCCGCTCCACGACCGCGTCAAACGGCCGGAAATTTCGGGCCTAATTTTCTCTTTAAAACCATGTATTCTCCCCTCCTTTGTGCTTGAACTTTTGATTGATTCGTGAAGGAATTAAGCAAATTTCGATGAAAATCTTAAGTTCATCGTGATCCCCCCGCGTTTAGACTCGATTCTGAAGGGATTGGAGCGGGATTGATCGTGAATTCCTCCTTGATTTCATCGAATTTTCCCCTTGAATTCCGAAAGTCCGTGAGAAAGGATCCGAGCAAATTCACTCCAATTCGTGCAAATTGGAGGTTAATTCTCGTGGCAATCGGGTTAGTAGTGAGATTCGATCGATTATCAAGAGTTAATTTGAGTTTTTATTAGATTTAGAAGTTTAATTTTGCAAATTAGTTCATAGTGTTCTTCATTTTACCCAAATTTCAGTCCGAAAAGTCGCTGATTTTGAAAATAGGATATCTCTCTGATTATAATTCCAAATCACTTGATTTTGGTTTCATTGGATTCCTCTTTTCATCAGCTTTCCGTGGATAGCAATTTCATCAAATTCTGAGTTCATTTGACCCTTCAATTTAACGTTTGACCACGGACTATTCATCTTTCATCAGAAGTCAAACGTTGACTTTCGGGGTCAATTACGTTTTATTGATAAATCATAATTTGATAATTTTGGTCTTGTTGGATTCCTCTGGTTCTTAACTTTCTATTGACATATAAATTGCAAGATTTGGATTTTATTTGGTCATTCAATTTGAAGATTTCCTCTGAGGTGTTCATTTCGGGGATTTTCTGATCATTGATTTTCAATAATTCATAATAAATCCATTTCTTATCCAAAAATTACAAAACTTATATCAATAAATTCCATTTTCTCTCTAGTTTCCAAATATATAATTTTCGTAATCTTCTGACTCTGTTTGATTCTCTGATTTTGCAGAACACCTACTGCTGGTCAAAGTCAACGCTTTGACTTTGACTTTTGACTTTTCTCTGTCAAATCCGAGATTTCAATTCTTAAAACTTCTTATTTACCTTATTTATACCATTTCCATATCTTAAATCTTATTTTCTCTTATTTAAAACTTGTTTTAAACCTAAGTTTGACCAAGTCAACTCTGCGATTAAATTCAACCCTGCTCTCTGTGGATCGACCCGATACTTACCCAGTACTTGATTATTCTATCTTGTCTTTGTGAGTTCGGTTTTATAAATTTTGTTTGACCATCGTATTTGTGTTTTAACGACGCACGAAAACGACACGTCACTAACCCGATTGCCACGAGAATTAAGCTCCAATTTGCGCGAATTGGAGTGAATTTGCTCGGATCCTTTCTCACGGACTTTCGGAATTCAAGGGGAAAATTCGATGAAATCAAGGAGGAATTCGTGATCAATCCCGCTCCAATCCCTTCGGAATCGAGTCTAAACGCGGGGGGATCACGATGAACTAGAGATCTTCCTCGAAACTCGCTTAATTTCTTCACGAGTCGATCAAAAGTTAAAGAACAAAGAAGTAGTACATGGCTTTTTAAAGAGGGAAATTGGTCCGAATTCGTGGGTGGTAGAGGCGATCGTGGAGGCGGTTTGATGTCGTCGTGGGAGCGATTCCTTGGGGCAACGTCGCAGCGTCCGTATTGGCCATGAATTGGCCTCAATTTTTGGCATGATTTCCGCTTCTTCCTCGCCACGATTTTTTTGCTGGGATCGACCACGATCGAC